>PVKM010001924.1:0-22633 GCA_004027735.1 Carollia perspicillata
CATCTACTACCCTTACTGATTAGTACAGTGAAGATGTCATTGTTCACGCATGCGAATTCCAGTCCACTCTACTTGGCTGCCAGGTTACATTGATGTTGCACAAACTGTTCTCATTACATTAACAATGGCTGGACTTCTTCCAGACAGACTGATGTGTCTGTGTAAAATCTTAGATCTATTTTATCATATTTTTCCATTTACATTTATTCCCCTTATATCCCTCTCTCACCACAATCACTACACTGTTGTCTATGTCCATGAGTCTTTTTTTCCTTTTTGCTTAAGCCCCTAACCTGCCAGAGCTGTCAGCCTTCTCTTGTATCTATGAACCTGTCTCTATTTTGCTTTTAGTTAAAAAATAATTAAAATTGTTTATATAAATATAACCAAATAAGAATAGAATGTGTGTGCTGAAAACCCACAAAACCTGGTGAAAGAAATTAGAGATCTCTTCAATGGATTGAATAGCTTAGCAAATAACACACTAATAAATAGTGAAGATGTCAGTTCTCCCCTAACTGATCTATAGGTTCAATGCAATTTCTATCATAAAATCTATCTTAATGTTTACATGAGAAGGTAAAGGAACTAAAATGGCCCAAAAATTTAGAAAATGGGTGAAGTGGGAGGAATTACACCACCTGATATAAAGACTTACTTATATAGCTACACACATTAAAACAAGACAATTAAGAGGAGGAGAAAGTGTCAAGAGGTGAAGTCTCGAGTATTAGCCGGCATGCCTCAGGCAGAGGCATTAAAGGGCTTTCACTGCTGCCTTGGCCTCTAGTAACTCCTGTCGTCTGCCAGAGAAATATCAGGCCCTGGGGAGCCGCTGGCCACAGAAGGAGGGATGGGTGGAGCAGAGCCGAAGCCACCCCACCCTGCAGGAGAGCTGCCAGAGCTCACCTGTAGACCTGCCAAGCAGAAAATCAAATGTATGTTGTTGAGCTACAGATCATTTTGAGGTTGCTTGTACACAGCAATATTGCAGTGGGATCCTGACTAAATTAAAACGGCAACATAGCCAGGTTTATGACCACATATCAGTCCTTGCCAAGAATGTTGGATTTTATTGTAAATTAGGTCAGAAGCCAAAGGAATGGCATGGTACAGCTTACATTATAAAAGTGAAACCCTGTTGCTGGATGGAGGACAGGTTAGGGTGGCAGAGGTGAAAACATGAAGACCATTTAAGAACTTGAGAACTTAAATCAAGCAAGATATGTAGGTGACTTAGTCCAAGGTGGGAGTGGGGAAGGTAGTCCAAAACGGTCCCATTCTGGATGAAGCTTGCCGCAGGGAGGCAGCAGGGTTTGCTAACAGATTCGATGTAGACTGTGAGAGAAGAGGTACAGCCGCCATCAGCTGAGATGGGCGAGCTCACAGGAAGAGCAGCATTTTTGTATCAGACATTTGATTCTGGCTTAATGGCCAAAAACTATAAAATTTAATTTGCTAAATGAAGAACTCTCAATAAAGGGAATAATAAAAGTTTTAAAAAATATAGTTCTACCATGCTGAATGAAACTCATGAAAGATGATTATCACTTAATGTTAACTGATTTAAAGAAATTTAGATGACGCAGGAGGTGGCCCTTAAGCCTCTCTAAATGTAGAAAAAGTAATTTATTTATGAAGACTTATTTAATTTAATAAAATGACCCTAGAATTCATATTGTCATTGTTACAATAAAACAAAAACATTTCCAGGGGACATCATTTATTTATGAGTCTATTCTAGGTTGTGTCAAATTAGCAGTGGGAACTCAGGTAAAAATTCAAGAGGGTTGTGAAGATATCCTGGCATTTTTTACCAAACAGAAAGAGCCAGAGAGTGCCGTAGGTATATGTGGTTATCAAACCAGCCGATACACTATCTCACTCCAGGATTCAGTGAGCCAGCTGGATTCTCCCTAGGAATCCTAGGACTGTCTTTTTTAAGACAGAAATGTAACGGCAATCTTCTGCTTGCTGAGAACTACATTTCTAGTACTATGAGATTTGACAAACTTTAAGATTTTTTGGAAGTAAATTAGACTAACCAGAGAATGAGACACTGATGCGCAGCTCAACTAAGATAATGTTTGCTCCAAACAGGTACAGGGTAGCAGAGGATGCTCCTATATGTGACAAGATAATAATGATTTTGCAGAGAGCTGAACAGACCAGTTTGGGAGCCAGACTTCCTGGATTGGAATGCTAGCCTGACTACTCACTATCTGTGTGATTTCCACAGGTATAAAATCACATGTTGCTATGTCAAGTTACCTGATCTCTGTGCTTCATTTCCCTCATCTGTAAAGTGGGAATGATAATAGTACCTAACCAAAAGGGTTAAACCTGACACAGAGGGGGGCTCCTAAAATATTAGTTGCCATTGTTATGATGATGATAATGATTGGGCATAGTTAAAAATAGGGAGGGAGGAAAGACGGGAGCAAAGAAGAAATGAACAAACAAATGAAAAGTTTATATACCCTTTGGTTTACTTTCAGCACCTAACTTGATGAAACATAAAACTTCAGTGGCCCTACATGCCAAGGTTCTTATCATGGTGGTACTTAGTCAAAGATATTTACCATATTTTTCCATGTATAATGTGCACCCACATTTTGTGTGTATTATACACAGATTCTTATACCCATCATCATACCCCTGGTATATATCCATTATACCCATGTATAATGCACATCCTCATTTTTCCCTCAAAAATCTGGGCAAAAGAAGTGTGCATTACACACGGTGAATTATGGTAAATGCCCTAACCAATACCCCAACACCCAAAGCTTCTCTTGAAGTCACCTATGAGATTACCAGTCACACTGACAGGTAAAGCAGCCCAGCATGATTAGAGACTGTTGACACATGCGCCATACAGATTGTTGAGCTAATTTGTAAAAAATTAAAATCAGAAGTGTGTCACTATAAAACACTATCCTCCAATACAAAATCACTGATATTTCTTCCAATGTTTTGAATCAAGTCGTGGTGGAAAACTTATCTTTATTCTGCATTCAACCAGCTAACACTACTTACAGCTGGTAAGGATCAATGAGCTCTTGTAAGAAATCCTATTTTGTGAGCCCCTTTTAGAACCTCCAAGGGCTGTCAACATTGTTTTTTTGCCAAGAAACACTTCAACTGAGAGAAAATTCTGGTATTTTATACAAAATGGGGCGCCTGCGATCCTTGGAAATAGATCTAGCTTTGTTGCTTTGGTGAAGAGAGAAGCAATGCATCACATTGGAGTGAATTGCTGTGCAGATTGGCTTGTATTAATATCAAAGACTCAGACAGTAACACTGACTGAAAGAAGTCCCCTCTGCTGCTGTGAAAGTGGTCAACTTTATCACATCCAGATCCTTGAATCACCACATTTTAAATAAATTGGGTCAAAAAGTGGGATAAGCTTGTGTGTGTATAGATATATGTATAGATATATGTATCTGTATACATATACTTTAATATATGGATACACACTGGCATTCCAGGGATCAAAGTCAGTGCATATGATTTAAGTTCAGAGAAAGAGGAAAATAAAAGCCCACTCAGAACAATTTGAAAGGAAGATACTCATTCATTGCTTGGCTTACTTGGCAAGTATTTTTGGCCATGTGCATGAGGCAAGTCTTCTGCTCCAGGATCCTGCTGCTGAAAACTCATGAGCAATTTTTAGCCCAGATGCCCAAGGAAGAGCTTCACAGGATGAAGTGGAGACCAACATTGTTGATTGCTCAGCAGGCGGAGTTGGAACCCTGCCGACAGTTTCTTAGGGTTTCTTCAGCTTCTTGGACCTCGGTGTTGAAATGGACATTTGTAACCCAATCCTTGCCAAGATGGCATGCACATTTTATTAAAGATGACCCTATGGCTTTGAGAACAAAATAAATGAAGTGACCCAAATTCAACATGAGGTGCCTTTACTCAGTTGTCATGCTCCAACATCAGTTTACTCCAACCAAGCTAAGCAAAACTTAGGAGTTTTGGTTCTGCCTCCCTTTATATACATCTGTAAGTCAGGAATTTCAGAAAGTTTGGCTTTAAAAAAGCACAAATTTTTATAATCAATTCAAAGTCAAACATGACATATATGCTATGTCAAAGTCCACACCATTAAACCAAACAGCATCGGCCTTATTGTGAAGATATACAACTAAAAGTAAAAATTTTCTCTTTGATTTTATTTGCACAATTTGGATTTATTTTCTTGTTTTTCCACTCGGAACTCATCAATTTTTGCATGGTGTCCCAAATCCTCAGATATATATACCCATATAAAGCTACTGCTTTACTTTGTAACTTGACACATAATATAATAATCTTTAGGAAAAAAGGTTATGTCTTTTTAGATCCTATGTATCTGGGATGTAAAAGGAAGTTGAGAACCAAAATAATGTAAGCTGTATGGAGATGAAATTGATAGCTTACTTTATCCACTATTCCTGATACATATATAAAAATTACTACTGCTCTGGCTGGGGTGGCTCAGTAGATTGAACACCGGCCTGCAAACCAAAGGTTCACTGGTTCAATTCCTAGTCAGGGCACATGCCTGGGTTGCAGGTCCCCTGGGGTGGGCATGTGAGAGGCAACCACACATTGATGTTTCTCTCTCTCTCTTTCTCCCCGCCTTGCCCTCTCTCTAAAAATAAATAAATAAAATCTTTTTTTAATAAATAAAAATTATTACTATGTAGAGTAGTAATTTGGTAAGTCAATTTGCATCAAAGTTGATGAACCACTGGATTTCCCTACTACAGCATGATAGCAAAGATACGCAGAGGGTGAAGAAGTCCTGAACACCTAAGACATGTTATAGTTTCCAATTTTGTTAGCAAATATCTCAGAGGTTAAAAGTCCTAAGAATAGACTTCCAGCCAAGATGGAGGCATAGGTAGACACACTGTGCCTCCTCACATGACCAAAATAAGGACAACAACAATTTAGAAACAAAAACAACCAGTAGCAACAGAAAATTGAACTGTAGTCTGACAATCAAGGAGTTCAAGTAGATACATTCATCCAAACTGGTAGGAGCAATGGAGTCGGGCAGCTGGGACAGAGAGGATCAACGCAAAGTGATGACTGGCAGACCTGGGGCACACAAGGCAGTAACTGGCAGACCCAGCGAGGCAGCGGATTGTTGAGGGGTGTGGCACAAAAGGCGGCTGTGCAGTCCCACATTAGCACACAGATAAACCAGGAGAAACTGGGGAGTGAGACGGACTGCAACCCAGGGTCCCAGGTCAGGGAAATGAAGCCTCAAAACACCGATTGAAAACACCTGTGGGGGTTGAGGCACAGGGAGAGACTCCCAGCCTCACAGGAGAATTCGTTGGAGAGACACACAGGGTCCTAGAACGTACACAAACCCACCCACACGGGAACCAGCACCAGAAGGCCCCAGTTTGCTTGTGGGAAGTGGGAAGTGAGTGACTGAAATCCAGCAGAGAGGGGAACAAGAGCCATTGTTCCCTCTCGGACCCCTCCCCCACATACAGCGTCACAACACAGTGACTAGGTTGCCCTGCCCTGGTGAACACCTAAGGCTCTGCCCTCACTACCTAACAAGTGCACTGAAACAAAATTTTTAAAAAAGGCCCAAGTGAAAGAATAGATTAAAGCTCCAGAAATAATACAACTAAACAACCAAGAGATAGCCAACCTATCAGATGCACAGTTCAAAACACTCGTAATGGGTCGCAAATTAGATGAAAAAATGAAGGCTATGCTAAGTGAAATAAAGGAAAATGTACAGGGAACCAATAGTGATGGGAAGAAAACCAGGACTCAATCAATGGAGTGGACCAGAAGGAAGAAAGAAACATTCAATCAGAAAAGAAAAAAGAAACAAGAAATCAAAAAAATGAGGAGAGGCTTAGGAACCTCCAGAACATCTTTAAATGTTCCAATATCTGCATTATAGGGGTACCAGAAGGGAAGAGGAAGAGCAACAAGTGGAAACTTATTTGAACGAATAATAAAGGAGAACTTCCCCAATCTGACAAAGGAAATAGACTTCCAGGAAGTCCAGGAAGCTCAGAGAGTCCCAAAGAAGTTGGACCCAAGGAAACACACACCAAGGCACATCATAATTACATTAGCCAAGATTAAAATGAAGGAGAGAATTCTAGAAGCAGCAAGAGATAAGGGGACAGTCACCTACAAAGGAGTTCCCATCAGACTGTCAGCTGATTTCTCAAAAGAGACCCTGCAGGCAAGAAGGGGCTGGAAAGAAGTATTCCAAGTCATGAAAAGCAAGGACCTACATCCAAAATTGCTCTGTCCAGCAAAACTTTCATTTAGAATGGAAGGGCAGATAAAGTGCTTCCCAGAAAAGGTCAAGTTAAAGGAGTTCATCATCACCAAGCCCTTATTATATGAAATGTTAAAGGGACTTATCTGAGAAAAAGAAGATAAAAAATATGTACAGTAAAATGACAGACAGCAAACTCACAATTATTAACAACCACACCTAAAACAAAAACAAACATAAACTAAGCAAACAACTACAACAGGAATAGAACCACAGAAATGGAGATCACATGGAGGGTTAGCAACAGGGGAGTGAGAGGGGGAGAGAGGGGGAAAAGGTACAGAGAATAAGTAGCATAGATGGTAGGTAGAAAATAGACAGGGGGAGGGCAAGCATATAATGGGAAATGTAGAAGTTAAAGAACTTGTAAGTATGACACATGGATATGAACTACAGGGGGGAATGTGGGTGGGAAGGGGGTGCAGGGTGAAGGGGAGTGAAGGGGGAAAATGGGACAACTGTAATAACATAATCAATAAAATATGTTAAAAAATAAAAATAAATAAAAAATATAAGTCCTAAGGATATTCTAGACATGGAAAATGTCTTATGAGGAACACATACATCTCAATATCTTTAACTTGACTAACCTAATTTTTTAAATTTAATTTTATTTATTTCATTTTTATTTTTAGACAGAGGGGAGGGGAGGGATAAAGAGAAGGAGAGGAACATCAATGTGTGGTTGCCTCTTGCACACCCCTTACTGAGGATCTGAACTGCAGCCCAGGCATGTGGCCTGACTAGGAATCAAACCAGCGACACTTTGGTTCACAGACCAGCACTCAATTCACTGAACCATACCAGCCGGGGTGACTAACCTAATTTTGATGATTAATTTTACGTGTTAACCTGACGAGGTCACAGAGTGCCCACATATTTGCTTAAACATAATTTTGGGGTGTATCTGTGAGGGAGTTTCTAGATGAGATCAACATTTGAAATGGTAGAGTGAGTAAAGCAGGTTGCCATCCCCAATGTGGCTGGGTTTCATCCAATCTACTGAGGGCCTGGATAAAACAAAAAAGCAGAGCAAGGGAGAACTGGCTCTGTCCGCCTGACTGCATGACCTGGAACATCGCTCTTCTACCCTCGGACTGGGACTCACACCACTGGCACTCTTGGTTCCCAAGCCTTCAGGCTGGGACTGGAACTACACTACTGGCTTTCCTGGGTGAACAGCTGGTAGCAGTCAGACTGTAGAACTTCTTAGCTTCCATAAACTTGTGAGCCAATTCCCCAGAATAAATCTCTTTATATAAATATCCTATTGGTTCTATTTCTTACCAGTACACTAATTATCCTGAACCAAAATTAGTAGGCATTCACTGGAGTATCAGAAATGGTTTAAAGCTAAAGTTCTTATCAGTGACCTGATTGTGTAATACTTTTTTAAAAACTTTGTCTATTATTTTAAAGAGTGTGTTTTGTGTACTGCTGTTAGGAATACTGACTTTTGAACTCACTGCATGCAGAACTAATTTGTATATTCATAGGGCACACATGACTACTGCTAACATCTACATCTGAGAAAACAACTCTATCTCCCATCATAGAGTTTTGTTTTTGTTTATTTTTTTAATTTTTTAAAAAAATTTAAATTTATTTTATTGTTATTCAAGTACAGTTGTCTCCATTTTCCCCCTACCGCTCCCAGAGTTTGTTTTTTTTTCAACAACAACAAAAATTACATGGAAAAAGCCTATATTATGGCTGGAAGGCCATACATAGGTGACAGGTCTAGGATGGTCATCAAAGATAAATAACCCACATATCCCAAAGTAACAGTACACTCATAATGGTAATGTTACCTCTAGAAGTAGAGGGGGGAAAAGAAAACATCATAGCAAAGAAAGAAAATCATGTTCTTTAATAGAAGTATGTATTTTTGTTTCCATCAAAAATAGCAAACTACAAACCAAATAACGAATGCATCAGAATTAGACTTGGGTTTATTCCCCATATGTAGGTTTATTGTTTATTATCTCTCTGACCCACCTTTCAAAAGTGATGAGCTATTACTATAAAAGTCAGTTTCAGTTTATTGGTAGAGTTTTCAAATGAACACAGTAAGAGCACTTACAAAATAGTGGTTTGAAGATAGTGATGACTTTGTGTTTAATGAAATAAACGCGGAGTTCCTACAAAAATGGTGGATTATCAAGGTTATTGATTGATGCTATAAATGGTTTTGAAGATTACCGTGTTCTAGTTTTGAAGATAATTAAAATCTTCATTGTTTGCTGTACCTTATATGGTGTGACCTTCACTGAACATAAATGTCAGTTAGAATTCTTATTTTTCTTCTTTTGACTTCGACTGCACAGTAGTACTCCATGAAATATTTTTGATATATCTTGGAATATTTGCCTTTAGTGGATGCATGAGAGTGGCATTGTAAATACTTCAAAATTATTTTTGCTTTTTATTTTGGATGAATTATTTCACCCAATGACTTGTTTTCACATACTTTTGCTATGTAGAAATCCATGAAAGTTTACTGAGATATTTCCTCACCTGCATAGTCTATATAAATTTTTCCAAATTTATTTCATCTAGAGGATTGCTTGTTAGTCATCAGTATTCATTGAGATACAATGCCAATATGTGCTCTATGTGTGGTATGGTACTCAAATTTACTAGTAAATCTGTTATGTTTTATTGGCTGTTATGTGTCACTATGAATATATAATTTTTAACTGTGTGAATTTATACTTCACATACTTTATATTTCACATACTTTTTTGAAAATAACTATATGCTCAGAATTTGACTTCCTACTGGATTCTCAAATATTGAACAATTCAGTTCACGATCAATAGGTCACATCAGAAGAACACGGAGTCAATATAAAGAGGCTCTCATTAACCAAAGATAAACAATCCAAGCACCAAAAAAATGTTTGAATGCTACTGATTGAAACATTTAACTCTATAAAATCTCATGTAAAGGAGAGAAAGCTATTCTCCCTCATACCACAAAGTAAAAATAAAGGATAAAACAATCCTAAAATTTGTATAAAAATGATAAAAAAAATCTCAATTAGCAAAAAGTGATCTTGAGAAGGAAAAAAGCTAGAAACATCGTACTTCCTAATTTCACACTACATTACAAAGCTATAGTAATCAAAACAGTATGGTATTGGTATACAAAACAGACACAGATCAATGGAACACAACAAAGAGCCTATAAATAAATCCATGCATGTATGGGTAATACCTTTGTGACAAAAGAGCCAAGGATATATGAGTATGCTAGAGAAAATACAGTCTCTTCAGTAAATGGTGTTAAAAAAACACTGTACAGCCACCTGCAAAAGAATGCAACTGCCCTCGTATTTTATACCATATATAAAAGTCAACTCAAAATAGACTAAAGACTTGAACATAAGAAGACCAGAAACTATAAAACTACTACCTAGAAGAAAGAATAGGCAGTTAGGTCCTTGGCATCAGTCTTTAGAATGATACTTTGGATTTGACGCCAAAAGTAAAGGCAACATAATCAACAATAAACAAGTGGGATTACAATATAACCAAAGAGCTTCTGCACTACAAGGGAAACCGTCAACAAAATGAAAAGTCAGCCTACAGAATCGGAGGATATATTTTCACATAATATATCTAAAAGGGGGTTACTATCCAAAATATATAAAGAACTCATACAAATAAATAGCCAAAAAAAATTAAAAATGGGCAGAGAATCTGAAAAGACATTTATTTAAGTAAGACATACAAATAGCCAAAAAAATACATGAAAAGGTGCTCAAAATCACTAATCATCAGAGGAGTGCTACAATGAGATATCACCTCACACCTATTTAATTGGCTATTACTTTTGTAAAAAAAAGACAAGAAATAACAAGTGTTGCTGAGGATGTGGAGAAAAAAAGAATACCCTTGTGTACTTCTGGTGGGAATATAAATTGGTACAGCTACTATGGAAAGCAATATGGAGGTTCTTCTAAAAGTTAAAAATCGAACTACTATATCCCATTTCTTGGCATTTACCTGAAGAAAAATGACAACACTAGTTCAAAAAGATATATGCACTCCCATGTTCATTACAGCATTATTTACGATAGGCAAGAATAGAAACAATCTGAGTATTTATTGGTAGACAAATGGATAAAGAAGGTGCGGTACATGTATGAGAGGTATACAATAAAATATTATTCAGCCACAGTGAAAAAGGAAATCTTGACAGTTACAACAACATGGATGGACCTTGAGGATATTAGGCTCATTAAAATAACTCAGACAGAGAAATACAAATACCATATAACCTCATTAATACGTGAAATCTAAAAAAACAAACAAAAAAATCATAGATACAGAAACCATATTGGTGACTGCCAGAAGCAGGGGTATCAGCGGGTAAAGGGTAAGCAAAATGGGTGAAGGGCATCAACAGGTACAAACTTTCCATTATAAATTAAACGAATCCTAAGGATGTAATGTATTGCATGGTAATTATAGTTAATAATACTGTATTGTATGTTTGAAATTTGCTGAAAGAGTAAATCTTTCTCATCACTAGAAAAAACATATAACTATGTGCAGTGATAGATGTTAACTAGACTTATTGTGGTAATTATTCCACAATATATGTATATATAAAATCATTTTGCCATGCACCTGAAACTAATATAATGTTATATGTCAAATTTATGAAGAAGCATAATATGTATATAAATATGTATGTGTATATGAATAGACATAAAATTGGGAAGCAAAACAAAAAACAGAAGTAAAAGAGGATAAACGTCAAAGCATATACCAAAATACATGCCAAATGGATGAATGAATTAGCTGTTTAAAAAATAATATACTTAAAATGAAGAAAATATAGGTGAATATCTGATTTATGAATAGGGAAGTTCTTTCTTCAATTTCAAGTTAAAAAATTTTGCATGAATAAAATAGTTCTATAATGTAAGGAATCATACTTAAACAAAAAGCTCAAAGAAATTTTACAGCACAGCATATATATGACCTATCCAGAAAAAGTCCAGCCATTGTTAATATAAGGAAAATGTTTTGCACGACCTTGATATAACCTCGAAGCCAAGGAGAGTTGACTGGAATGCTCATGCCTGAGCGATGATGACTTCACTGTACCAGTCAGTGGGAACAGTAAACACCATTGAGTGAGTTCGAGTACCATGTGGCTGTCACATTCATAATAATTGAGCAAATAGAGCAACAAATCTGCATCGAATTTTGCATTCAGCTTGAACATTCCTCTGTAGAAACTATTGGATGATTCAGAAGGCCACAGCTATGGGCAACTACTGATTGGCAGCTTCATCATGACAATGTGCCCCTAATGCATCATGTCTTATGCAGAGTTTGTTGGCAAAACATCAAATCACCCAGGTGACTCAGACTCCCTACAGCCCAGATTAGGTGCCCTGTGACTTCTGGCTTTTCCCAAAACTGAAATCACCCTTTGAAAGGGAAGAGATTTCAGATGGTTGATGAGATTCAGGAAAATACAATGGGGCAGTTGATGGCCATTGGGAGAACTGTGTGAGGTCCCAAGGTGCCTACTTTGAAGGGGACTGAGGCATCATTGTCCTATGTACAATGTTTCTTGCATCTTGTATCCTGTATCTTCTTCAATAAATGTCTCTGTTTTTCATAGTGTATGACTGGATACTTTCTTGACAGACCAAATATATGTAAGAGAAAGATATATATAATCACATATATACATGTACACATGTATATATATAAAACCTCATCATCAGGAAAGTACTCAAAATGCACAGTATGAAAAATGAGCAATTATGTGTAATAATCCACAAAGCAGATAAACATATGGAAATAGTTAAATGAAATTTCTCAACCTTATGTGAACAATGGCCAGGAAGTGAAAAAATTAGTTACTCCGAAATATATAAGTCAAAAAAATAATTCATTTTCTAGGAAAAATGAGGCAGACATGTTATTTTGATAAATGTCTATGACTTGCTTAACCAGACTCCAAAATTCTTCAGAGGAAATTGCAGGATGTGACAAAAACTCAAATATTCCCCGAAGTCCCACAAACTCTGCACTTAACCCCATTTATCTCCTCTGCAGTGGTGATTTATACTAGAAATAAGAGTGCTCCTTGATCACTGGTTTTCATTTCTAAAACTACAAATTTATCTCTAACTTGGTGTGCCTGGCCAACCACTTAGGAGGGGCCAATTTAGTCCTCATAGTTGTAACATGTTAGCGGAGGCAATTCTCAGAAAGCTACAAGTCATAGCTTTCCACTTCACTGTGTGCCTTTGCTGAAGTATTCCTGGGATTCATGGGCCCTGGGAGAGATGGTCAGTTATATATTTTTAATTTATCTATAAGTTTGAGATTTTCTGAGCTCCATCTTTAAAAAGTAATAGTTAGATGAGAATAATTAGGATACATTGAATTACGGAGAGTTAAATGTTAATTTAGCAATTACATGGAACAAATCTCTACCAATCGTTGCCTCTGATTCCTTCTCCTCCAAATCCTGACTTAGTGCCATTTAACCTGGATTCAGGTTAGACTAGCATCACCACTTTCCATGAGGAAGCTAAGTATAGCCCTCTGCCATGTAGGACAAAATGAGAAGTCTGGGACTCACAGAGGGCCCTCACCTGACCGTGCTAGTACCCTCATCTCCGTCTTCTAGTTGCCAATGCTGTAAACAATACATTTCTGATGTTTATTTTATTTTATCTTTTTAATTTTAAAGCCTGAGTGCAAACTGTTCTGCCGCAATAAAGATTGCGTGATGTTATGGGTATTCTATTAATTCTCATCACAGAGAAAAATGTCATATTTTTTAAATTCAGAAGTCTCTTAATTCTAAAACAAGCTAAATTTCTGCCAGAAATAAATAATACTTTCTGCAGACATTTTCAAGATTTAAAAATCTTAAAATATTTAAATGATAAATTCATGAATTAATAATTTAGGATTTCTATTAGTTTTCTGTTGCTACACAACAGGTTGCCACAAATTTAGTGGCTTAAAATATTCATGTGTTATCGCAAAATTATACAGGTCAGAAGTCCAGATGGACTCCTCTAGGTTCTTTGTTCATGTTCTCCCAAGGCCAAACTCACGGTGGCAGCCCGGCTGGGGAGAAATCCATTTCCAAGCGTACTAGGACTGCAGTAACAGAGATCCAGGGACCAAGAGGCTGAAACAATGGGAACTGATTTTCTCACGATTCTGGCATTGAGGTGTGCAAGATCACGGTCTCAGAAGGTGTGGTTTCTGCTGAGGCTTCTCTCCTTGGCTGCAGATGGCCGTTTTTCTCCGTCTTCACTTGGTTTTCCTTTTGTGGCTGCCTGTGTCCTAATTTCCTGTTCTTACAAGGAAATCATTTTAATTTATGATCTCTAAAGATCTCACTTTAATTTAATGACTACCTCTTTAAAGACCCCATCTCTAAATATAGTCACAATCAGAGGCACTCAGGGATAACACTTCAGCATATAATTTTGGGGACACTTTTTAACCTACAACAAAGGTAATTCACATTCCTGGTAAAATCCAGTTCTTTGCAGAACTGAGACCCCTCCCCCAACCTTTTTTTTAGTCTGTCAACGGGGAGCCACTCACTGCTCCAACCTCCTGTATTTCTTCTCACATGACTCCCTTTATCTTCAAGCCAGCCTTAGGCCCTTCAGTACTTCTCACATGTTGAATCTCTGGCTTTCCTTCTGCTATAAGCTGAGAAAACTCTGCTTTTGAGGGCTTGTGCAATTGGAGCAGGTTCAGAAAGGTAATCTCCCTATCATGGGGTCAATCGAGCTACATAACCTATCATAACCACAGGAGCGACAGCTCAGACCCACGGATTCCAGGGATTGGGGCAAGATATCTTTGGAAGGACATTTTAGAAATTCTGCTTACCACAAATATTGAAACTATGATTCACTAGATGGGCCATTTTGGCACAGCGAGAATTGAAAATATAATCAAAGACATAAATTGGCTTCAAAAAGTTTGAGTATAAGAAAGGCACCCTGTGTGATTCTCATCACCTTGACTGGCTGGCTATTCCTTGGAGGTAGCAAAAGAAAAATCAGGCTCTGTGTTCTGTACTCGACATAGAATTTTACCAATGCCCTAAGCTATTTCATAATATCTGAAGACTAGTTTTAAATTTAGAATGGCAATAGAGCCAGTGGGCTAAACTTAGAAACAAGAACTTACCAGGAAATAACTTATTTAAAGATCATTTTTAAAATGTTCCCAAAAAATCTAGTCAGTTTTATTTTCCTTATTGTCTCAACTACTCCATTACATGCTTATGTAGTTATGCAAGAATAAACTCCCCTGAATGCTGACTGAGCCCATGTGTAAACACACAACCTTTGATAAAAAATAAAAACAAACTAATCACCTAACCTCTGAATAACTAACATTCTAATGGAAGAGGGAGCTAGGTGGTGGGCTTATGGAGGGGGAAAACTCACAAAACTAAGCTTAAATGTCCTATGACTAAAAAATGAAGTAAAACTTTGTTGGGTCCTCCACCGTCTCTTCCCGGATTATCACGATAGCTTTCTAACGAGTCTTCCTTACTCCAGTCTTCTTCTGTTTCCTCCAATCTATTCTCTACCCTGCTGCCAGACTGATCTTCCCAAAACACTTCCCAGTAAGCAGAAGGCAAAATCCAAGCTCCTTCACGTGGCACATGTCATCCTTGAATTCCTAAGGACCCTTGACCGTTTTTCCAGGCCCCTCTCCAGTCGTGGCACTCTGCTACTCATACTCCGGCCAAGAGATCTACCAATGAGGGTTTCTGTACACACGCATTCTCACCCTTTTATTCTCAGAATGTGAAAGATATTTATACAATGGGTTTAATGAATGAATAAAGTATGCTGTGGCATGCCTCTGCACATCTCTATATGTTGGTACATCACAAAAACTTCCTGTCTACTCCCTCTTGTTCTTCCTGGGGTTCCAGTCCCTACCGAGTCCTACTCAGGTGTCATCCTTTGCTGAAGCTTGCTCTGAGTGCCACCTTCCTCCTACCCTCACACGACAGACTTAACTGTTCTCCCACTAATCCCACCTTGTATATCCTTGGAAATTCTTCCACGTACAAATCGTATTTAGTCATATGTTTTTTATGTTCTTTTTTTGATTCACAGACCAACACCATCAGCATCACTTGGGAACTTTTCCGATATGCAAAATTTGGGTTTCTACCTCAGAGATATTGAATCTGAGGCTCACTCCTAAGACATGTCATAATTAAAACGCCGAAGATTAAAAATAGAGAATCTTAAAAGCAGTGAGAAAAAGCAGAGTTACCTATATGGGATTTCCCACTAGACTGTCAGTTTCTCAAAAGAAACTTTGCAGACTAGAAGGGATTGGCAAGAAATGTTCAAAGTGATAAAAAGCCCGGACCTACAGCCAAGGTTGCTGTTCCCAGCAAAGCTGTCATTTAGAATAGAAGAGCAGGTAAAGAGCTTCCCAGACAGGAAAAAACCTAAAGGAGTTCATCATCAAACCATTATTAAATGAAATGTTAAAGGGACTTATTTAAGAAAAAGAAGATCAAAACTATGAACAATAGCCCTGGCTGGTGTGGTGCAGTGGATTGAGCATTGGCCTGCAAAGCAAGGGGTCACTAGCTCAGTTCCCAGTCAGGGCACATGCCTGGGTCGCAGGCCAGATCCCCAATAGGGGGCACTCAAGAAGCAACCACACGTTGATGTTTCCTTTTCTCTCTCCCTTCCCCTCTGTCTAAAAATAAATAAATAAAATCTTTAAAAAAGAAACTGTGGTCACTAAAATGGCAATAAATGCATATTTACCAATAATTGAAACTATAAAATCATCTAAGCAAATGAAAAGAAGACAGAATTATGCATACAGAGTGTTTTCATGGTTGCGAGATGGGAGGAGGTTTTGGAGGAGTGGGGGAAGAGGTGATGGGATTAAGATGTACAATTGCTAAGTACAGAATAGCCGTGGGGATGTAAAGTATGGTGTAGGAAATGGTGTGGCCAAAGAACTTATACATATGATCCATGGACATGGACAAAGGTGTGGGGATTGCCTGAGGGAATAGGAACCGCTGCGTGTAGGGGACAGAGTGGGGAAATTGGGGACAACTATACAAAAGAAGTACTTCCAAAAAATAAGAAACTCGTGGGTGAGGCCTAGAAAGTCCTCCTGGTGATTCTGCTAAAATTTGAGAAACTACTCTCCTAAGGGCTTGTTTTACTCATCTTACATCTTAAATGCCTAGCACAAAGTAGATAATGAGAAAAGGTTTATTGAGCTGAACTTTTACTTCTAAGCATTTAATTCAATAGAAGTACCACTAGTTTTCTGGATGACTTTCCTAAATAAGATTCTCAAATGTGCAGGAAAAAAAGAAAAGAAAAGAAAAAAAAGACATAGACTGAAAGACAGCTCTTGACCCTGGGCTAATTTAGTTGTGAAGAATGTTTCCAAACAGGCTTTATAAGAGTGTTTACAGTGTCTGTGAAACATGGGATGAATGCCAGGGTTCAGTATCAATTTATTTTTCTCTTCAAAAAATCCTCAAACCATAAATTAATCTTATGTGAGGGTCATAAAGTAACTGGCAGGACATATTCTCTCAATGATACTTAGGAGAATTTTGCTTAGTCGTTGTTGTGAGTTTCTCTTTACCACAAGAAATTATGCGCTGGGCTATGAATCTTGAGCCTCTTGGGAATGAATAGACACTGTCTCTCTGACCCTTTGTCTCCAAACAGCATCTTCTTTTATCAAGAATGATACCATTAAATGTTATGAATTTACCCTCTCTGGTTGGAATTATCATTGCCTGGTTATCTGACTTTGTGTTATTTCAAAGGAGCCTAAAGGAATTAAAAGCAATCAAAAGTAGAGCCCGGAGACATCAAATGTTCTCAAGCCAATCCCTGGTACTATATCACTCAGATCGCAGTAAGTACGCAAATTAATTTGCTAAGCAGTAACCTGGTGTTCTTGAACATTTCTTCTGGTATTTCCTTTCCTTAAAATTAGTACATACATACGGAACACTCTGAGCAGCTCATTATTCATAATGTTTCCACTGTATAAATCAAAACTTTTAATATTCCTCCTCATGAAAGAAAAGATCAGACCCAGCAAGAGGAGAAAAATCTTCATACCCATGATGAGCTTCCTCCCTAAATTTTGTCACACCCACCAGCACCCAACAACCCTCCACATCCCTACCCTTTTTGAAAAGAGCTACACTTATTCATGAAAGTTTAAGCTCAGTGCAGAGGAACCTGCAGTTGCAGTAAATTTTCTGAGCTGACAAGAGAGATATAAAGCCCTGACCTCTGTAGCTCGGTTGGGCATCCCACAAAGCAAAAGGTCCCTGGTTCAATTCCCAGTCAGGGCACATGCCTGGGTTGTGGTTTCAGTCCCGGGTTGGGCTCGTGCGGGATGTTTCTCTCTCGTATCGATGTTTCTCTCCCTCTGGCTCTCCCTCCTCTCTCTAAAAATAAATAAATAAAAAATTTTTAAAAGGAGAGAGACACACAGAACCTCCATGTTCTCTTTCCTCTGTCCTTTTGCTTACCAATTTAAGAAATGGTAATGCAAATTTCAGCTATAGAGACAGGGTATAGGAGTTTTGATCATGGAAGAGCTACAGCCTAATAAATCTTTGTCTAAAGCATTCAAGGCCTTAGAAGTGGTCTAAGAAACAAAGTATTGCTCCCTGCTTTAAAAGGAACCAGATTCCAGAAACTCCTGAGTGTCTACTGCTATGGTCAAAATATTTGTGTATTCCAAAATTCATATGTTGAAATCCTAATGCTCGATGTGATGGTATCAGGAGGTGGGGGCTTGGGAGGTGTTCAGGTCAGGAGAGGGGTGGCCTCATGAATAGAACTAGTGTTCTTATATAAGATACCCCTCATATATTAACCAATATTACCCCAATAAACTCAATGAAGGAGAAAGATCCCACAGAGCTCTCTAGCCCCTTGTACCATGTAAGGACCCAGTCAGAAGGCATTAGCTATGGCCAGGAAGAAGGCCTCACCAGAATGCCCCTGGGCAGGCAGCCTAATCTCAGACTTCATAACTTCCAGAACTATGAGATATACATTTCTTTTGTTTATAAGCCACCTAGTCTACGGCATTTTGTTATAACAGGCCAAGCAAACTAAGACATCTATTATGTACCTACTACATATAGATAAAAACTCAGTCACTGCTCATCTATCCAGGTTGCTAAAATCCCTAGTGAGCCTACTATAAGTATCAAGGTCCATTATTAGGTAATCCAACTGAAACACTTGAAAGGTGTTTGGAAGAGCTGAAATTCAAAGATGAGTTCTTGAGGCAACCCAGACATTAGGAACAGGAAGAATCTCTAACCACCTCTACAGAGATGGGGACTAAAAGAGGAGATGTACAGTGAGAGCTGGCTCCATAAGTTGAGTGCCTGGGGTTAGCTGAAACAATGATGGAGAGCAGTCCTGCAAAAGTTGTAGTGAGACTCATATAGGGAGCCACAGACACAGCCAGAGAGGACTCTCACCAACCCGAGAAAATGAGGAGGGGTGGAAATACACAGGCATCTTGTCCTCTGATGTCCCACTAGTATCTGTTGGCCAAACCTCACCAGAAAGAATTTTCAAGGCATTCCAAAAAAATAAGAGGGGGTGGACGGAAGTTGGGAAATGGATCTGAGAGCAAACAGGCCACTCCGAGCAGCTCATTATTGGTAACATTCCCTTGGTGTAAATCATCTCATCCTCCACCCTAGTCTTTGTTTTTAATGCTTTTTGGGACATTAAAATGCAACGGGCTACATAGAGCCATAATTGTTTAACTTTTAAAGATTAATGAATGAAGAGTAGCAGTCCTTTATATATGAACTATTTCTGACTTAGAAACAAAACCTATTTTAAAGCTACTCCCAGAGTAAAGCCATGGGAAAATACACACTAGCATTTTTGTTTATATAGCATCATAAATGTACCCATATTATAGTAATTATGCTTCTCTGAAATGAGATCCTTGGATTCCATGATAGCTTGTGAGACCAAGTATTCTCTAAATACATAAGGTACTAACTTCATAAAAGTCACATGGAAACACATGGTATTAATTGAGTTTGTAGATATCTTGTAGAATATAGAAGGGATTGATGAGAATTTAATAAGAATATATATTTTTTAAAAAAGTAAAATTATGCCCTGGCTGGTGTAGCTCAGTGGATTGAGCATGAGCCTGCAAACCAAAGGGTCACGGTTCAAGTCCCAGTCAGGGCACATGCCTGGGTTTCAGGCCAGTTCCCAAGTAGGGGGGAGCAAGAGGCAACCACACATTGATGTTTCATCCCCTCTCTTTCTCCCTCCCTTCCCCTCTCTCTAAAAATAAATAAATGAAATCTTTTTTAAGTAAAATTATGATGATAATTCAAGTACATTTATTTAGAATATATTGAATACTAAGTCAAGTATTAACTTAATAATTATCTCTTATAGATCTCCACCCACTGCAGCCATTGACAGTTTCAACCCCAAATCCTGGCATTTCAGTTCACTGTGCATTCCATGCCTCTCACCTGCAGGGAATTAGATGCCTATGACCCTATAGGGTAAGTTAAGAATAGACATCATTTGTGGATCACTTACATTCTACAAGGTACTGTGGTAAACTCAGTAGACACTTCATCATGTTCAATCCTCCACAACGCCCTATCAAATGGAGGACTGTCAATATCCCCACTTTATAGATAAAGACACTGATGAAGATGAAGAGAGATTAGGTAATTTGCACAAGTTTACACAACAGATTACCCAAGGAGATTTTCAGTCTGGCTGAGTATGTGCCTTGGCACTGAAATACACTGTTTCTCTTAGACATAGAAGAGTAGAGTTTAATATTGAAGATAAAATAAAAAGGAATGACAATGACTCAAAATAAGAGCCACAAGAAAAGGTGCAGAGTGTTACTGGAGCAGGCTTAGGATACGTCTGTCTAGATCAGTTTGGTCCATCAAAAGTTCATCAAGCCCTGTACTATGTTCCAGGATTGTGCCAGGTTCTATTAATATGAAGATAAAGAAGACATAGTACTGCACAGTAGAGTGCACAGGCTAGTAGAGAAAAGGGATCTACGTATACACTAATCACAACAAGATGCACAATAAGATCATGTACAAATCAAAATGTGCAAGGTATAACAGTGGACACCATTATTTTAAAATTTACATTACAAAGAAAAGTAGTGAAATATTATAGATATTTTACTGATCAGTTCCTGAAAAAAATTTCCAAGAATTACAAATTCCAATTTGTAAAATGCCTTCTAGATAAGAGATGTTTTTATTTCCCTATTACCCAACACTATGCATTCCTTTGCAAAAATTATCACTTTTAGGATTAGATGGACCTTGAGAGGTCATCTCCATTCTCCTGCACTCCAGTCCCTTTCTGTCTTAACATACCAGACAAATGAGAAAGTGCTCTATTTCTGTCGGCAGTCAGAGACTGGGATTGCTCAACCTCACTGAGTAGCCCATTCCATCATTTAGCCATCAGGTCAGCCAGCATCCTCCCCAGTGTTATCTAAAGGGCCAGTATTCTGTTCTTTCTAAAGAAGGAAATCTAGGCTCCTAAACGTCATATAATTTGCTTTTTTGTTTATAAACTATGGAGGTTGGAATATCCTGAGCAACCTCAAAGTTTTGCTCACAATCCCTGATCCCCAGATATCATGACCCCCTGCTGCCATCACCTGTACCTACAGGTAACAGACTACTGGCCTTAAGTCAAGGTATTAGAAAACTAAACTAAACTAAAAACAAAACTTGTACTGACAAAGCATTAGGACTTCCTCTAGGCATTTTTACATAGAACATCTAATTCCTGAAACCTTATGAGAAAAAAAATGACATGTATTCTCTGAGGTTGTATTTTTATTTTATGGAGTTCTTTCTCCATAGAATAGCTATAATAATTTATATTTATGGATAAGATTAATAACATTATTTTTTACACATCAACTTTATTTTTTCCAAAAGACTGAAATGCCAAAGAGATTTGAGCTTCACTCTGAAAAGTCATACATTGTGACACTGGTGCTAAGAAAGGAAATTAACATTTTCTATACCCATTTGAGAAATTCTTCCTGGATTTCATTTTCCCAGATAAATTCCTAGCAAACATATATTCTTCTTTCTCTTCCATCAGGTAGCAATCTGTCCTTTAGCTGTCTGAAGCAAAAAATAAACTTGATACTTTCTAGGTGGTTCCTGAATAGGATCTTACAAGATGTGCCCCACAATTTATTTCTTAGTGGATTTTACATAATATTCTTAAAACATGTATTATCATGTTTAAAATTTTAAAATAAAGTCAAGTGTTTTCCAACAGAAAGTAAATCTAATTTGGTTAATTAATTCAACATAAAGGTAACTTTTCAAATGACTGAGGTTTTGGGTAAATTTATTGTATAAATTGAATGAGCTAAATTTGCAGCTTAATTTTTTGAGAAAAATATATTTAAGGCAATGTGAAAAGAAAAAATATTAAATTAAAAATCTAACTCTACTGGCAAAAATGCAATACTTAGGAATTCCAAATTTCTCATATTTTTAGTACATTAGATTAAACAAGGAGCTGCTAAATGAAAAGTAGGACATATTACCAATAATTACTTGTAAAGTTTTAGTAAAACCTTTCTGGGTACAACTCCCAGAAACTGAGAAAGTAAATGGTTCTAGTGACTGGGTAACAAATCCTTTTGCAAGTCAAATGATTTCCCTTTTTTTGTTTTTAACTAAAATTAAAAAGAAATGTAAGTTAATAATAGACTGTTAAATATAATTTTTCATAATAGACCTATAATGTAGTTACTTATCACTGAGTGATCAAGTTCCCCCAAACTTAGTGGCTTAAAACAGCACACAGCTACTAGCTCACAGTTTCTACGGGCCAGGATCCAAGCATGGTTTAGCTCTGTCCTCCAGCTGAGGGGATCTGACCAGCCTGCAATCAATGTGTCAGCAAAGCCCAGCCATTTCAAGGTTCAACTGGGGCAGAATCCACTTCACGCTCATTTAGTGGTTGTTGGCAGGATATAGTTCCTTGCAGGCTGTTGGGATGGGGGCCTCTGTTCCTCACTGGCTGTCAGCCAAAGGCTGATTCAGTTCCTTGCCGTGTGAACCTCTGCATAGGGCAGCTTATAACATGACAACTGGCTTCATCAGAGTGAGCAAGACAGTGGAAGGGTGCCAAATGGAAGTCACATAAAACCTAATCTCAGAAGTGATTCCCATTACTTTTGTCATTCTACTCAT
>PVKM010001924.1:22733-70880 GCA_004027735.1 Carollia perspicillata
TTTTTGATCCATTCATGTACTGATGGGCACTTAGGCTGTTTCCAACACTGGGCTATTAAATGTAACACCACTATGAACATTGGGGTGCATAGCTTCTTTTGAATTGGTGTTTCAGGATTCTTAGGGTATAAACCCAGCAGTGAAATTGCAAGTCAAAAGGCAGTTCTGTTTTTAGTTTTCTGAGGAAATCCCATACTGTTTTCCATAGTGGCTGCACCAGTCTGCATTCCCACTGACAGTGCATTAGGGTTCCCTTCACTCTATATCCTCACCAGCACTTGTTGTTTGTTGCTTTGTTTATGATGGCCATTCTGACCAGAGTGAAGTGGTATCTCATTGTGGTTTTAATTTGCATTTCTCAGATGGCTAGTGATGCTAAGCATTCTTTCATATGTCTCTGGGTCCTCTGTATGTCCTCCTTGGAGAAGAGTCTGTCCAGGTCCTTTGCCCATTTTTCAATTGGATTGTTTGCCTTCCTGGTGTGGAGTTGTGTGAATTCTTTATGTATTTTGGAAGTCAAACCCATGTCCAAGGTATCATTAGCAAGTATACTTTCCCATATGGTTGATTCCCTTTTCATTTTTCTGATGTTTTCTTTAGCTGTGCAGAAGCTTTTTAATTTGATGCTTGGCCTTGCCTGGGAATCTCATTATTTCTCCCTTGATTCTAAGTGATAGCCTTGCTGAACAGTCATTTTGATTGTAGGTCCTAACTTTTCACTAGTTTGAATATTTCATGCCAATCCCTTCTGTTGAGAAATTAGCTCATAGTCTTATGGGAGCTCTCTGGTAGGTAAGTAACTGCTTTTCTCTTACGGCTTTTAAGAATTCGCTTTATCTTTAAACTTTCACATTTTAATTACCATGTGTCGTTGTGTGGGCCTCTTTCAATTCATTTTGTTTGGGATTCTCTCTTTTCTAGATTTCTATATCAATATCCTTCACCAAGTTAGGAAAGTTTTCAGTCATTATTTCTTCAAATAGGTTTTTAATCCCTTGCTCGCTCTCTCTTATCTTCTGGTACTCCTAGGATGTGAGTGATGGAACACTTGATGTTGTCCCAGAGATCCTTTAAGCTATCTTGATTTTTAAAAATTCTTTTTTCTTTTGGCTGTTCCAATTGGGTGTTTTCTGCTATCTTGTCTTCCAAAGTGCTGATTCAATCAGTCTGGCAGGGTAGCCTTATATATTAGATGTCCTGTGAGGTCCAGTGGCAGAGTCTCTCTGGTCTGGGTGCTCCTGGGGGAATCCATTGTGTGGCTTGTATGTGCCCTCTAATTGTAGTTGAGCTTTGATTGCTATTAGCACATTAGTGGTTAGAACTGATCTACAGGCTGACGGATTATGAGGAATGGCTGTGACTACAGCGGATAACTCTTGTATGGAGGCTGACCCCATGGAGCAGAATTCACTTCAACAAAGCTCTGATACCTGCCAAGTCCACCCTTTGGGTGTGTAATTTGTGGAGCTAATTGGGTAATGCTTTGGTATGGCTGAAGCCAGCCACTGGGTGTGTTGGTTCTGAGGTCATTGAGAGGGGTTCCTGTGCAGGCCAAGGTCAGCTACTGCCTATGCTCAGGCAGGGACCACCTGGTGGGAGCTTCAGAGTGATCTGTGGTAAGCAACTATCTATTCTAGGCTTCAAAAAGCTGTGAACCAAGGCTGGCTGCCACTAGCGCTTGGCCTTAGACAACTTAGCAGGAGCTACAGGGCACGCTAAGGCCAACCACTGCTTGTTTGGGTTTTATAGACCTTAGAGAGACTTAGCAAGGTCCACAACTTTGGCTAAGGTCAGCTGCTTACAAAGAGCTGAAAGGGGGTCCAGCCTGTGCACATGCTGGATGGGGGAGAATATCAGGGAATCACCAGTGTGGGGTGAGCCATGTTAGCCAGGTTGATGGAGACTCAGATTCAAGCTGACGTCTTCACTTAACAAATATTTATTGAGAGCCTACCCTTGTGTTAGCTCTGTACACCATGGATTCAGCAGAGAAGTAAACAAGTTTCTGCCCTGGAATTTGTATTCTTCCTGGGAGTGACATTAAACAAACAAACAAATAGATAAATAAATACTATATTAGGAAGTGGTAATTATAGGTATTTTCAAGGACATTTAATACATAACCTCTATTTGGTCTGAAAAATAAGACAAAAGTGGGAGATTGATAACTGGGTCAAATACCACTTTTATTACTGACAAAGGCTAAGTTAAAGTATGTGGCTGATAAGAAAGTGAGCCAGTAATTCTGAACCCCCAAAATGGACGAGCCTTCCCAACCAGTCATAGGAAAGTCTGGACAAGGGAAGGCAGGCCTTCCCTTATGGGGAACTACTTGAGCTAAAACTGATAGTATGTAGAGCTAGGGAGGAGCTAGCTGCTCAGTGGGGAGCTCTCGCTCAAGAGAGAAATAAAAGGTCTGAACCCTCTGCATGGACAGTTTACTCTCCCCATATTTCAAGTCGAGTAAGTCATTTCTTCCCCCTACACCAAGTGCTCTGTGCACAAAGGATACATTCGGTCTTACATTAATCTAACTCCCTCGACGTGGAGGGAGGCATCAACATTGAGGAAGAAGAATTTCTACCCCCTTCAGCATCCAGCAGCTTTTTGATTTAAACTATCTGGTGCAACCCTTAAGTTTATAGTCAACCATGGGTTTTGCCACCCCTCTCAGAGTATAGGTAAGCAATGCATTTCAATAATCTTACTGTTGCCTGCTTGAAGCACCTCCAATACCAGCTGCATCTTTTGGAGGTATATTCTCGGGAAGTTGAGAGCTTGCTCCCAGAAAACCCTAAAATGGATTAGAACAGTATAATATTTAAACCAGCTCCACAGTCACCCTATACCAAGGTTGGCAACTCACTTCCTAGTCGATGTCTAATGCCTAATTACGATGAGCCATATTATCCAAGAAAGCAAATCAGAGATTCTTCAAGAAAAGCAAACAGTTTAAGACAAAATATAATAACATGCCAACATAGAGATGCCCCACAATCAGGTATAAACTCTCTTATGTTATATAATTTCAGAGAAAAATTAGAAAGTTCGAAGGTTAAATCTCTTCATAATTTACAGTCCAAAGTATCAAAATTCTTTTGAGTCAAATATCCTTGCCCATGTTAATTAGTCAATGAAATTCAGATCTAATTTTTTCTCTCCGGAGTCTCTCACTCTGTTCCAAAGGGGTTCTTGTTGCCTGGGTGAAGCTGAGGGTCCTTTAATCAGCTGCAGTGCGTTCTGTCTCTTACAAGAAGAGACTGGTTGCCTCAGGGCTGCTGAAGTATAAAGCCAAGTGTTTGATGTACCTCCCTTATTAGAGAATCCAAAAAGTTAATTGGATACATAAGTATATCACAGCACCGGCCAGCACCCTCTAAATTAGAAAATAAACAAATTCTTACCCCCAGAACTGTTATCTCTGGAAAAATTATTTCTTAAACTGAATATTCAGTATTGCAGGGACTTGGCATTATGCAAAACTAAATGAGAACAGATTATATTGCCGGAATGCCCGTTAGTCTAAAGCTGGTGCCTTCATTTGGGAGACCTGTCCCAGAAGCAGTCTGACTCGGACATAAAACATTTAACCTGCAGAGGAGGGAGGAATCCACCTGTGCATTCTGTCTCTTCTCTCAGTACATGACATTGAGAAGCGGATGCCTGCTCATAAGGTTGGTATTTCACATTGGTGAGTTCCCCAGTTCTTTGTCAAGGAGGCTTACTTTTCCTGTGTGCATATTTACTTTTCATTTCTGTTTTGAGCCCCTAATGGTGGTGCCCCATTAGCAGAGGGAGTGTGGGCTCTATCGAGGATCACCATGTTCACGTTCCCTTAAAATCAGACATTTTTTGTTCTAGAACACAATGACTACTTCCTCTAATTCTCATAATGAGCTTGTTTAGAACCAAAAGTTGCCCCCAGTAGATTTCTCTATCACCCAAACTTAGCCAATCAAGAATCAACTTGATACCATATGGTGAGAGGGAACTCATGAGCCTATGAAAAGAGCACATATCCAAACTTAACCATGCACAGTCCCTTCCTTGAGAATCCCGAACTGAATCTGGGGTCAGGGATGTAGCACTGCCCACCAGGCCTGGCAATGACAATGGAAACTAGGCCTGACGGAATGCTCTACAGTGCACATGGGACGTCATCGACTTGTTTTTAAAGGTAGTGAATATGTCCTCTTCCTTTAACGTCAAAAGGGACTCTATATAGGAAGCCACTTTACTCTATTTTCATATCCGTGCCTCAGCAACATCTGGGACAAAGCTGCAACTCTGTGGCGAGCTGCCGCAGCCTTCACCTGAGGAGGCAGAGATACGCTGAGGTCCTCATATTTGATAAGGCCTGCAACTGGGGCAGGCCCACATGTCCTGCACCTTTGCCTACTGCTCTTGTGAGTGCTGCCCACACAGTCAGCATTTGCAAAGGGCCCAGAGACTCCCAGACCCTTGCTGAGGCCCCAGGGACCCCTGCGCCCTTGCTGAGACTCAATCAGCCCTGGCACTCAGAGACCCAGAACCCAGTCTTGACTCTGTAGAAAAGTGCACTATGGGAGCATCTGTCTACACCGCAGTCATCTGCCAAGGGAAAACAAAATTGCGTACCTTAAGGCCTAAAGCCTCTTGCCCGGGCTGCGCTAGTTAAAAACTGCCCAAGAATAATCCTTGACAAAGAGCTATGGCCAGTATACCCTACTCACACTATAAAATCCCAAACCAAAGCTGCATATTCTCACCACACCAGATCCTCAATTGTTCACATATTAGCACTTTCCCCAACTTCCAGTCCTTTATATCTCAATGCATCCAACATTATGTCTCACAGGTTCTGGTAAATATCATTCCTTTTCCCTAAGTGCTGAAAAAGTTGAGATATAAGACGATAAGGCATGCAGAGCCCAAAATATTGCCTTTGTTACTGATAAAGGCTAACTAAGAGGGTCTGGCTCAAAATGTCACTGCATCTCAGGTTGAGGCAAACTCACCCACGGGGTCACAGAAAGCACCAAAGGCACAGTGCTTTGGAAGGGGAACATACCTCTAAGAGGAAAAAAAATAGGACTGAGCCAAAACACCCAGTTTTTTCTTACCAAATATGCCAATCAGATAAGCCATCCTACTTCCCTGGGGTGGAGTAAACAAAGAACCCAAGAGCTTTATCCTGATTGTAGTCTTTCCATGTTAAAGGACACACCTGGAAGTAAGTGGATAAACACAAGGCAACAGTAAATGGAACAGAGAAAAATAAAACCATGTAAAGTTGATGGAGAATGAGAGTGATGTGGCTAGTTTATGTTGAGATGGTACTTGAAACAAAGACCTGACCAAGTCAGGGAGCAAGCCACGTGGCATATGGGAGGAAGGAGAGCGGGCACAGGAGCCAAAGGTCCTGAGGAAGAAGCGTGCTTAATGGTCACACCAGTGGCTCCTGACCAGGGTCCAACCCCCCACTCCCACCCCCAGAAGACATTTGTCAATGTCCGGAGATTTTTTTTATTGTCACAACACGGGGATGTTATTGTCATTTACTGATGAGAGGCCAGAGATGCCACCAAACATTTTGCAATGTACAGAACAATACCCCCACCAATAACAAAGCACATGCCAATTGTGCCAAGATTTTGAAACCCTGCATTCAAGGCACACAGGGGAAACCAGTGACGAAAGAGAGTAAGTCAATGGAAGGGAGATGAGACAGGAAGTCAGAGGGGAGGTGGAGGCCAAGACCATGGAGAATCTTGTAGATCATGATAAGGACTCTGAACTGTACTATGAGGGAGTCGTAAAGCCATTGGAGAGTTTTGACCAGAGAGGTGACATAGTCTGATCACATTTTGAAAGGATCCTTATAACCACCATGTAGAGAATGGTGCTAGAGAGGCAAGGTGGAAGCAGGGAGAGGCTATTGAACTCAAATATTAAACTGAAATAAAGACAAGAAACCAAGTCAACATTAGCCTACTCCATTTTTATTAGGCATGCAACCATCACTCCCTGAAGTGCTGGATAATGGTGGTCCTGGTGGAGATGGTGAGAAGTGATGGATTCTGAATATACTTTGAAGGTAGAATGAAAAGAACTTACTGGTGGCTTGGATATGTGGGTGAGAAAAAGAAAGGAGTTGAAGATGACCAAATTTTGTGGCCTGAGCAACCAAAAGAATGGAAATGTCACTTGCTGAAATAGAAATGACTGCAGGAAGAAGAGTTCTTAGGAAAGAAATAAGGGATTCATTTGGAGATGTCAAGTTTCAGGTGCTCATTAGAAATCCAAGTGAAAGAGACAACTGTGTAATTGGACGAAAGAGAGAAGTTCAGAGAAAAGTTCTGACTGGTGGTATTTGAACATTTTTAAAGTATATCTTGTTGATTATGCTATTACACTTTCCCCAATTTTTTTCACCCCTTTATTCCCCTCCGCCCTACACCCCCCTGCCTCTGCCAACCTCCAGCATCCTCCCTTAGTTCATGTCCATGGGTTATACAAATAAGTTCTTTGACTTCTCTGTTTCCTATACCATTCTTCTCCCCATCTATTTTATGCCTACCAATTATGCTTCTTATTCCCTGTACCTTCCTCTACCGTCATTCCCCTCCTCCTCCTCACTGAAAACCCTCCATGTGATCTCCATTTCTCTGGTTCTGTTTCTTTTCTAGTCGTTTGCTTAGTTTTTGTTTTTGTTTTTTAGGTTCAGTTGTTGATAGTTGTGAGTTTGTTGTCATTTTACTGTTCATATTTTTGATCATCTTCTTTTTCTTAGATAAGTCCCTTTAACATTTCATATAATAAGGGTTTGGTGATGATGAACTCCTTTAACTTGACCTTATCTGGGAAGCACTTTATCTGCCCTTCCATTTTAAGTGATAACTTTGGTGGATAGAGTAATCTTGGATATAGGTCCTTGCCTTTCATGACTTCAAACACTTCTTTCTAGCCCCTTCTTACCAGTGAGGTTTCTTTTGAGAAATCAGCTGATAGTCTTATGGGCATTCTTTGTTGGTAACTGTCTCCTTTCCTCTTGTTGCTTTTAAGATTCTCTCCTTATCTTTAATCTTGGGTAATTTAATGATGATGTGCCTTGGTGTGTTCCTCCTTGGGTCCAATTTCTTTGGGATTCTCTTGGCTTCCTGGACTTCCTGGAAGTCTATTTCCTCTACCAGATTGGGGAAGTTTTCCTTCAGTATTTGTTCAAATAAGTTTTCAACTTTTTGCTCTTGTTCTTCTCCTTCTGGCACCCCTATGATTCGGATGTTATAGAGCTTAAAGTTGTTCCAGAGGTTCCTAAGTCTCTCCTCATTTTTTTTGAATTCTTGTTTCCTCTTTCTGTTATAGTTGGATGTTTATTTCTTCCTTTTGTTCCAAATCATTGATTTGAGTACTGGTTTCCTTCCCTTCACTGTTGGTTCCAGGTATATTTTGATATTTGAACTTTTTAAAACCATGAAGTTAGTAGGATCACCTGAGGACCAAAAGTTGAAAGACAGGACTAGGTGTGCAAGGATTGAACCTGGGGCAGAAAGTTTAGGAGTTGGGGAAATAAGAAGGAACTCACAGAGGAGACAGAGAAGGTCAGCCACTAAAGTAAGAGTAAAACAAAGAGAGTGGAATCCAAATGATATTTATAATCATGACTTTGAGCTAATGATAAAAATGTGGTAGTATCAATTAGAATGTATAATATATTTTAACAAGATATCCACTAAAATGTAGTTTAAGTGGGCTTAATAAAGTATACCAGTTATTTTGAAAATTCATATATAAAAATATTGAAACACTCTGATGTACTATGGGTACCAATTTCAAAAGCTCCTTATTCTCATTTGATTTACAGTTTACACTGTTGTTTTGTTTTTGTTTTTTTAGCATGCTATATTTCATTGATTTTTAAGGTACATATTTTTAACATTTTGACAGCTCTAAAATCAGGATGTATCTGACAATTGAGATGATAAGAAGCATTGTGTTTTGATTTAATTGGCAATGACTCTTTTCTTTTGTAGTGGGTAAAAAATGAGGGTACATTATAAAATCATAGGATTGCAAATTTGATAAAATAAGTAATTTCTTAGGACTGTAAATAAGGTTTGGCTCTCCATACTCTAAAATGAAATAAAGACTAGGAACCAAGTCATCATTAGCCTACTCCCCTATTAGGCATGCAACCATCACCCCCTACAGGCTAAGAAGATTCTCACCATTCATACTAGGTATTTGCAGACACAAACTTTGGAGGTATGTTGTTAGCTATCTCTCACATTCTCTCTTAGTTTCTTCAAGTTGCTTTAGCAACTCAGAAGAAATGCACAGATATGGGATGAAGCAGATCAATAGATTTCCCATGTAAAAAGAGTGTTAAGGACTAATTTCCTACCTCACCCACACCCCTTCACAACTACCCAAAGTCAGCTTTTTGCATGAAAACAATAGGCCACAACCTTAGTTCAGGCCAGCACCACCCCTCATCTGGAATACCTAACTGCTTTCTAATCAACCATCCTCCTCCCAGACTTTTACTCAACCTAACCCTACATGCAATCTATCAACAAATCCTGTAAATATGTATCTTCAAAATATTTCCAGAATCCCATAACTTCTCACCTTCATGCCATCATCCTGTTGCAATAATCCCCTTACCCATTCTCCTCCTTCTTACTTAATGTGTTTCGCTGTAGTCGATTCTCAACACAGACCCAGCGTGAGCCTTTTAGAATGTAAGATTATGTCACCCTCTTGCCCTGAACTCTCTTATAGCATCCTATATCCTCAGAGTAAAAGCCAAAGCCCTTACAATAGACAATAAGCCTCAATAACAGAGATCATCAAATTATAATTACCTGTTTTTGAAAAAAAAACATTTTTAATTTGGCCCACCCCATTCATTTACATATATTATCTGTAGCTCCTTTTATGTTACTAAGGTAGAGTCATATGTTAATTATTCATCTACTAATAATGTTATTAGTACTACATATAGCATTTGATTCATCACAAAATTCAAGAGAACTAATGCTTATGAGAAAGTAAATCCAAATGAGAGAAAACCTAGGCTTCTTGGGGACCACACATCATGGGGAGTCATACTTCATGGATGGGAGGCAGTGCCTGAACGTGGGGAGTGTGAGTGTGAGCATGAGCATGCACATTGAGTTGCCTGTTCAGGGCAGCGGTGAAAAGGAAGTTAATGGGAAGACAAATTTAGCTGAAAAAAGTGAGAGAGCTTTTTAGCAGCTGTCATGAATGCATTCAAATTTGGAGAGACAATGGAACAAATGACTAGAAATACTCTACAGTATTTCTAGGAAGCTTCTTATGCAGGAAATTCTGTAAAATCCCTGGGCCATCTACTTTAAGAAAGTGACAACTACATTATTCATCAAGACTTCTAGAGTTGAATTTCTATTTTCTTTTATTTAATTCCATATGAAGATTGAGGCATGTGATCTATAAATTTTTATTTATGCTACATTTGCCAACATTTTTTGAGAGCTTAGTAAGTCCCAAGAATTGCACTACATATTTCGCATAAATGATCCAATTAAATCCTCCCCCAAATAAGCAATTTATAGAGTATCATTTCCCCATTTTCACAGATGAGAAAATTGGGGCTTGAGGAGGTAAATAATGTGTTTGAGGTCAGAGCTGACAGGTTGTGGAGCCAAGGTCTGAATGATCAGATTGGCTGTCTGACTGCAGGTATCAAAAGTATGGACATGGGTAAGACTTGTTTCTTGGACAAGGACCTCACAGTGTGGCGGGGGGATGGGGCTTGGGTGGTACTGAGGTAAACAGAGGAGTGACACAGCGCTCACCTTTGGCTTCCCATTCCCACAGTGAACGGCCTCCTCCATGCTTGGGGACACTAAGATGCCCAGAATACTATACCACTTTCCTCTAGTAACATCTTCAGTGGCTCACTGGCGGCAAGAGTTGTATTTTATATACACTTGTTTGCATATGCTAGAACAGTCCCTGGCAAATAGTAGGTTTTAATTAAATATGAATTGAATTAATTCTAAGACCTAAAAAATATTTTAATCTATCTACTTTTCAGGGTCAAGGTATGGTATTCAGGTTCCAGGAAGGAGCCTAGACTGCTTATCATGGGTTACTCCTTTGAAAACTATTTTTAAATGACCAATTTTACTGAGGAGGGATAAGACACTGAATAATAATTGGTCACCCATGCTGTCACCAAAACAGAAATTTTAGTTTTGTCCTTAGAGTCAAGAAGGGCCTCAGGGGAAATGACACAGGAAGGGTAAAGCCTCTGGGTAACAGGAAGGGAGAGAAGAGCCTGACAAAATAAGGAAGAAAGAAGCTTAGGAAAATTACTATTTTTACCCTGACTGTATTGTTTCTTGCACCATGTAATTATCATCACCTCTTTAAAGACAAGGAAGAAATTCTGTAACAAATGGAACTACAAGCCCTTGCTTCCCCTTTCCCATAAGGTTTAGTCTAACTCTATTAAATATCACTTTCACATAAAACATATCACCTGACCTTCCTCTCTTAGCCCCCACCAAGAAAGCAAAATAGCTCTCATAGCTGTCCATGCCCATTGGCACTGGTACGTTGCAGTTGTCTATTTGGGGAAAATAGCAACCATCTCCCCCACACGCCACCTTCTTGGAATTATTTTCCTTATTATTCAAAGGAATGCAATGTATCAGCAAGCGGATCAGCTGGGCCCCTCCAATCTGTAAGTAAAAAGGCATTGTAAGCTACATATTACCCAGAACTTGTTTGCCAAGAAGTCTGAGTTTATTGTTGGGAACTGGCAGCCAGGCCCTGCACATGCATGTCTAATTCTTCCTCAAGTGACCACTGTTCTCATACAGATACTATCTCACAAGTAGCATCGAGTGAGTTGCTACGGCCTTTTGGTTAAATTAGAAGTCATGTTATCCAATTCCAAGACAGTCTAACCTTATAAAAATAAAACCTTATGAAAAAGAAAGTCTGTAAGGAATACGCTCTGGATTTCGGTACTGGGATATTTGGCAAAAGCTTGGACTTGTGGTGAAACTGGGAATGAAATATGAATAGTATTTGGCTTTTGGCTCTGGGAAGCACAGGAAATCGATCCCAGAATCTCCAACTCTTACAAGCATACCTGAGATGAGTGGAAAAGCCCATGCAAGTACAAACTGGTGCAGCCAGTGTTGGGTTTAGGGCCTGCACGATCAATTTCACTAATGCCACCGTCTGCCTGCTTATCAAGGCAGCTTCCTAAATTTAATTCAAAGGTCATGATAACAGAACTCATTGAAATATGCAATATGCCCCCATCGAGAACTTATTGAATTCATGCTTTTTTTTAACTCACATTGTTAATAGGCATCTTTTTTTTTCTTCTGATTAATTCTAATTTTTCTTGATGCTCAGTGATGTGAACATTTTCTAAGGTTTCGGGGTATCATTTTCTCACTAAACCCAGACCACTTCGCACATTGCAAAAGAAGGGAAATTTGAAACACTGGGTCTCATCATTCACCTTATTTGGTTTGATGGCTGCCTCAGGAACAAGAAAAGCCATGTTACAAATGTTCATTTCCCTCACTGCCAAACTACAGTGCTGCATTGTGAAGTGAATGGTGAAATCCACGTTAATTAACAGTTAAAAGACAAAGACAATTTTTAAAAATCCTCAATAATATTATTAATATTCACATTCATAAAATACACCAAAAATATAAGGTATGATTCTGAAGAGTAAACTATCTTATTAAAAGATGCACTTATTTACTTTTTATATACATGGAGATTTTATTTAAGCTTGACTTACATTTCTTTTCTCTATTTGTCAGTATAATATATGATGACTTACATGGACATATACTTTTTTAATTCCAAAGATGAATTATTAGCATAAAAAATAGCATTTTGGAATGCTTTGTATTCTTGATTTAGAACTATTTTTGTTTAGTCCTTTTTTTCCAGATCTCTACACTGAATTTAAGTTTTTTTATTTCTATAAAATTTTCCAATTAAAGTTGACACATAATATTATATTAGATTCATTCATACAACATAATAATTAGACATTTACATAATTTATACAAGTGATCCCCCTGACAAGTCTAGGACCCATATGATGCCATACATAATTACTTAAAATATTGACCATATTTCTTGTGCTATATTTTACATCACCACGACTGTTCTTATAACTGGCAATGTGTACATCTTAACCCCTTCCCTTTTTTCACTCATCCCCTCAACATTCCTTCCACCTGTCAACCACCGAAAATGTTCTCTGTATCTATGAGTTTCTTTCTGTTTTATTTGTTTATTGGGGGGGTTAGATCATATGGTATTTGTCTTTCTCTGTCTGACTTATTTCACTTCTTATAATACCATCTAGGTCCACCTATTTTGATGCAAATGACAAGATTTCATCCTTTTTATGGCTGAGTAATACTCCATTGTGTGGGTATACCACATCTTCTTTGTCTCATGGTCTACCTGTGCACGCTTAGGCTGATTCCATATCTTGTCTATTTTATATGAAAAAATTTTGTCTCTTGTTATAGCCTTTGTTTTAAAACTCTATTTATTCTGATATAAGTACTGATGCCCCCGATGCATTTCACTTACATATGCATGAAATATGTTTTTCCACCCCTTTATTTTTAGCCTGTGTGTGTCTTTTGAGATAAAGTGGAAATATATGTAAAGGTCTTATTTTCTTATCCATCCAGCTACTTTATGTCTTTTGTTGGAACATTTAATACAATTACATTTAAAGTATTGGGTTGGCCAAAAAGTACCTTTAGTTTTTCCATCAAATAAAAGACACATTTTTCATTTTCACCAATAACTTTATTGATTTGGATATTTTGAGTATGTTGGCTATCTCTTACTATTGCTTCCAGTGGGTGGAAGCCAGGGGTGCCACTAAACATCTTTCAATGCATAAGACAGCCCCACAGCAAAGAATTATTTGGCCAAAATGTCAACAGTACCAAGAAACTTCACAAACCACTTTTGACATGTCCAATCAGTCACACTACATTCTCTATACACTGTATGAAATTTTTTGTGTGTTTCGGTTGTATTTTTACATTTCTTAAAATAATACAGCATAATAGGCCAAAAATGTTGCATATTTTCTTCCATCCTCAATATTAATATGGCTGCGCAAAAATTCACCAGTTTTGATGTCTTTTTTTTAACTCAGGCTGATATGACAGCTGTTACACTATAATCTAACATAATTGTTTCAAATGAAGTTAAAGACAACTAAGCCCTACTAGAGCTATCATACAGAAAACAAACTTTTCAGCCAGTCCAATGATTGTTGATAGGTATTGCTACTTTATTTATTATTCATTTTTAAATATTTTTTTATCTTCTTAGAAAGAAGTTGCTTTAACATTTCTTGTAATACTAGTTTGGTGGTGATGAACTCCTTTAGCTTTTTCTTGTCTGGAAAGGTCTTTATCTCTTTTAATTCTAAATTATAGCTTGGCTGGGTAGTAAATATGTAGGTTGTAGGTCACTACTTTTCATCACTTTGAATATTTTGTGCCAATCCTTCTTGGTATGCAAAGTTTCTGTTGAGAAATCAGCGGACAGTCTCATGGGAGCTCTCTGGTAGGTAACTAACTGCTTTTCTCTGGTGACTTTTCAGATTATCTCTTTGTCTTTAACCTTTAGCATTTTAATTATGTACCTTGGTGTGGGTCTCTTCTAGTCCACCCTGTTTAGGACTCTCTGTTCCTCCTGAGCTTTTACATCTATTTCCTTTGCCCAGAGCAGGAAGTTTTCAGTAATTAATTCTTCAAAGAGGTTTTCAATTCTCTCTTCTTCTTCCAGTATCCCTCTGATGGGAAATTGTTACACTTGGTGTTTCCCCAGAGGTCTCTTAAACTATCATTATTTTTTAATTAGTTTTTCTTTTTTGTTGTTGTTTAGATTGGCTGTTTTCCACTACCTTGTCTTCCAAATTGCTGATTCAATCCTCTGCTTCATTCAGTCTTCTGTTGATTCCATTCTTCATTTCAGTTATTGTATTCTTCATTTCTGACTGCTTCCTTTTCATGGTTTCTATCTTTTATATAAATTCTCTCTGAGTTACTTTATTTTTCTCTGAAATTCATTGAGCATCCTTATAACCAGTGTTTCAAACTCTGTATCTGGTAGGTTATTTGTCTCCATTTTCCCGGAGTTTTATCCTACTTTTTTATTACAGACATGTTTCTTTGTCTCCACTTTTTGCCTGCTTTGCTGTGTTTGTCCCTATGTATTAGGTAGATTTGCTCTGTTGCCTGTCCTGCAGGGTGTTTTTATGTAGTAGATGTCATGTGGAGCCTGGAGTGCAGACTCCCTGGGCACCTGAGCCTGGTACTCCAGGGGCCTCCCTTGTGTGGATTGTATGTACCCTCCTGTTATAGTTGAGCATTGATTGCTGTTGGCATGTCAGTGGGTGTGACTGGCTCTCAGGCTGACTATGAGAACTGGCTATGACTACAATGACAAGCTACTATGCAAGGGCTGAACCCACAGAGCAGGATTCAATTTAGCAGGGCTCTGGAGCCTGCCTAGTCCACCCTCTGGATGTGTCATTCATGTTGTTATTGGGTGATACTCTGGTGTGGTCTGAAGCTGGCCATAGAGTATGTTGATTCTGGGGCTTTATGGAAGGGGCTCGAATGCAGGCCTAGGTCACCCAACTGGGCCTCCTGGAAAAAGCTGCAAAGTGACCTATAGTCAATGGCTGCCTGTTTTGCACTTAGAGGTGTCCAGGAGAGGCTCTGCTTCAAACCGAGGCCATCTCCTACTAGTGCTGGGCTTGGGGTCACTTAGCAAGAGACACAGGGTACACAGAGGTCAGATGCCATTTGTTTGGGGTTTGTGGATCTTTGAGAGATTTTAGAAAAGTCCTCAGCATGGACTGAGTGTAGCATCTTGTGAGAAGCAGCTTCTGAAAGAGTTTCAGGCTCGTGCACCACTTGAGTAGAAGAGGGTCTCTCAGAATCACCAGAGCAGGGCAAGAGTGGAGTTATGAGCTTAATGGAGACTCATATTTGGTGACTCCCTGGCCTACCAGCTGTGCGTATGGGGGTGCTCAGCCAAGGAACAATGGTGCCCGCCTTCACTGGAGAGAGCTGCCCCTCCAGCCCTTGCCCTGAAGCCAGACGATTCTGTTCCTACCCATATGTTGCTGGTACTTTTTGAGCTACTACCCCTTCACTAGAGCTTAGGGTGAGTGTGAGTGCATCTGTGCACAGACCCTTTAAGAGGACCACCTGAGTCTATAGCTTCCCTGTATCTGATGTGGTCAGAATCCTCACTGATTTTCACAGCGAGATGCGAAGGGGAGTCCTTCTCCACGGCACTGGTGCTCTGGGCAGGGGAGTGGGTCTGGGACCCCTCCTTCCTCAGGAAGAATCTGTGCAGCTGAGATATCCCGCTTTAACTTATGCCTTGTTAAGTACCACAGGTGGGTGAGAGGCCAGCCCATTTTACATCTCCATCCCTCCTACTAGTGTTGACATGGTTTGTTCTTTATATCCTTAGTTATAGTTCTGTTTAGCTAGTCCTCAGGTGGTTCCCAAGAGTGGCTATTCTATCATTTAGTTGTAATTTTGTTGTGCTTATGAGAGGAGGAAAAAACAGTGTTTAACTAGTCTGCCATCTTGACTGGAAGTCAGGATATCTGAGTTTTAGACTAGGCTATATTGCTAAATATTAATCACTTTCTCATTGATTTATCTAAATCTTGGTGCTTTTTCTGTAAAACTGGCATAGGAAAGTAAGATATAGCCTGCGTCATGGCTTCTGACACAAATCCACAGATGGATGTGATACAAAAGTGAACTCTGCTCACTTGTTTCAAGATGAGGAGGAAATTATTAATGCAAATATTCCGTGAGCTAAATTTATTTAGTAGACATGATTATTCTATATAAGAATGTGTATTTCTTAAATTCTTGCTGTTAAATCTCCTCTTTTCTGAAATGAGTTCAATAGTAAATGTAAATTTTCCCATTGTTTTCTTAATCAGTAAACTAAGGGTTCTTAATTCTATTACAGTGCTCAAATTGAAAAATGATTTTAATATATGAGCCTCTGCTTCTGCCCATGAAGAAATAACAGGAACTGGACTCACCCTCCCACATTAAACTACTAGAAAGCCAGACGAAATACATCAACAACTGCTTTCAGACTTTGGAAGGCAAATAGTATAGGACTGTTATCACTGACAGAATGAAGATGAATGAGATAAGCCCTATTTTCCTGCCTGGAGAAGTATTCATGCCTCAGAACAGGGAAGGGAAACAGAGAGCCACCACCTCACCAGTTGAGAAAACAAAGACGAGAACATGGGAAGGTGAAAGCGTCTAGAATTTGTGGGGCCAAAGCTGCAGTGGAGCTGGCTCCTCTGGAATCTTTGGCTGAGTGCTGCTCTGTGCTTCCAAGTGGTCCTGCTCAACCAGGTGTAGTGCAGAACCACCAAAGAGCAGTGTGCCGAGCAATGAAACCGTTCCCACAGCTCACCCAGCATGAGGAATGATTGTTGTCCCACAAGCCAGATTAAAAAATATGATGATATAGGGGGCCGCAGGTAGAGTCCTCAGAAGGATACTTTCCTAGCGTTCCTTTAAATACTAAGGAAACTTAAAAGTCAGCCTCACCTGGGTAAAAAGATTCCCAACAACTTACCTGCCTGCCAAAACAAAGCCTCAATCCATTTTAAAGCATTCAACAAAATCCAGCAACCAACAACATAAAATTCATATCTAGCATCAAAGCAAAAACTACCAGGTGTGACAAGAGAAGGAAAATATAATCCATAAGCAGGAAAAATGCCAATCAATAGAAACAAATCCAGAAATAACAGAGTTAATAGAATTAGCAGACAAGGATGTTATAATTTATTTTAAATATGCCCCATATTTAAATATGCTCAAGAAGATTAGAGGAAAGCATAAACATGATGAGGACAGAAAAAGAAGATATGAAAAGAACCCAATCGTAGTTAGAGAGATTTGTAGCTACTTCATGACAAAAGATGCACAAACTACCAAAAACCATATGCAAAGGTGTGCAACATCATTGGTTGTCAGAATAATGCATTTAAAACCACACAATTGTACACCACCACACACCACTGGAATGTCTAAAATTTTAATACCTAACAATATCAAGGATGAACGAGAATGTAGAACAGCCAGCAGTGCTCTCATATATTCCTAGCGGGGCATTGCCACTGTGGGAAACAGTCTGCCAGCTTCTCATAAAGTTCAATACAGACACATCACACAGCTCAGTAATTCTACTCCCAGATATTTAACAAAGAAATGAGAACATATCAGTATCCAAAGTTTTGACACATTTATGTTTAAAACAGCTTTGTTCCTAATAGTTCAAAACTGAAAACAACTCAAATGTCCACCAGCAAGTGAATAAATAGACAAAATTTAGTATATCTATTCAATGTAATGCCATACAGTAATTAAAAAAAAAGAGTGATCTGATGCATGCAATACCATGGATTAATTTCAAAAATAATATGATGAGACAAAGAAGCCAGAACAGTCCATTCACATAAAGATCTAGAAAAGGGAAATTTAACTTTTAATGGCAGGAAGCACATTAGTGGTTACCTGGAGTTGGGGTTTGGTGGGGCAGGGGCTGTCTGCAAAGGGGCAGAGGGGAGCTTTTAGTAGTGATGGAACTATTCTACAGCTTGAGTGTAATGGTGGTTACACAGTGGTGTACTTGTCATGAACTTAAAGCTGAAAAGGCAAAAGTCATATTGAATATAAGTTACACCTCAATATAGCATTTTTGTAAACAGACGTTGAGCACTCACAGAATACCTAAGAGGATTAAAGAAACAATATATGAGACCTCACATCAGAGAGCAGTGATTTGCATTTGAAAGGGTCGTGCAAAAGTAGGGTTAAATTTTGTGGCTGAGGTCATTAAAAGCTTACAAATCATCCTTTCCCTTCCTCAGCTCCACAGAACACACACTCTTTTACCCAAACCCTGCTCCTGAGTGTGGACTCAGCAGTGTGGTGGGAGATAAGGGCCTAAGGAGAGGTGCACACAGGCTATCAGAAACTTCCTGGGGTGGGCAAAGTGGTCGGTGCCTAAGAAGTGGGGACTATTACTGAATTTGCCATTTCCTGTTCTGTGTGTCAATTAACACCCAAACCCATAATCAAAAAAATCACCAATGAAGCCACTGAAAATCTGTTATTCACAATACTCATGTGTAAAGGGTGCTTTGGAGGCCAGGGGACATGTCCACACCTCGGTGAGAGAGCAGCAACTTGGACAACAAGGGTGGAGAGGGAACGGTCACTCAGATGGGGAGACAAGTATGGAGACAAGGTTTCAAATGTGAGAAGGAGAATAATGTAAACTGTCCTTGGGAATCCACCGAAATACTAGGAAGGCCCTGGATCTCCCACTTTATCTGACAGGAGTCTGGGGCCTTGTTCTATTCTTATTGATGGAAGTCATGGCTCCAAATATCTGGAAAACCTGGAGACACACACTCGCTTCTGCACGTGCTATGTCATGTAATCCTCACAGCCCTCCTGTGAGGAAAGCTTTTATTTTCTCCACTTTATAGGGGAGGAAGCTGAGACACTCAGAGGTTGAGAAACAAACCGAAGGACACAGAGGCCAGGATGTGGCTGTGCCACAATCCCAGGCTGCCACGAACTGCCACCTTAAATGGTCCCCAGTGAGTAAAACTGACAGGTAAGTGAGTAACTATAGGTAATATCAGCATAAAAATAAGAACTGCAGTAGACAAGACAACAAAACAATAGTAGGATAGGGAAGCAGCCCAAGTGTCCATCAGTAGATGACTGGATAAACAACTACGGGCATTTACACACTAGAATTTTACTCAGCCATAAAAAAGTCAAAATTTTACCCTTTGTAACAGCATGGATGGACCTGGAGAACATTATATTAAGTGAGATAAGCCAGTCAGAAAAAGACAAATGCCATATGACTTCAGTCATATGTGTAATCTAATGAACAAACTGAACTAACAAGGAACATAGAGACAGACTCATAGATGGAGAGCAGGCTGACAGCTCTGGGTGGGGTGGGGGTCAGGCAGTGGGGGGATGGAGTAAAAACAAAAAAGGACTCATGGACTGCAGTGTGTTGATTTCAGGAGGGGGTGAGGGAGGTATTAGGGGACTAAATGGTAATGAGAAAAAATTCAATAAAAAATAGGAAAAAATAAAAAGTAACAAAGGGAAGAAAAAGAAATGACAGTAGGCAAAATGCCCAATTTTCTTACATCAGTTACAGAGGAGAGAACTATGGTCACTTGATTTTGTTATGTTGCCAAATATTTGTTGAACACGTAGTAATTGCTGTGCTCAAAAGGAAACATTAACTCCTAAGCATATGCTTCATTTTTAATCAGTAACAATTTCCCTTATTATTAGATAAGCGTTAAACATCAAAACAAATATTACTTCTAATAAAATATTTAATGCAAATTCTACGATAAATGTGAACCCATTCATTCTATCAGCATTCATTTAGCTCCTACTTTAAGGTACTATCAAGAGGGACTAACCAAGATGGTAAGACATGGTTCTTACTCAAAATAAACAAATTTCATCATATGCCAACTCTGATAAGTTTGCTGGAAAATGTAATCATTCCAAAACTTACACATTGTCCTCTAAATTCCAAGCTGATTTCACATTAAGATCTGAAAGTTTATTTAAAATTCAGTTCAGTTAGAAAATTATTTCTGTAACTGCCTTTCTTCTTAGCCTGCTACTGAAGTCATTGCACTTAGATTTTTAACTCCACTCAGTTATGTTAGCTCTATATTGACTTACACAAGGAAAAATTAAAAAACAAACATCGAGGGGAAAAAAAATAGCCCCTACTATAGGCCAGGTACTGGGCTAGGAGTTGGCATTATGTTACCAGAACCCCAATATTTTTCCTTGAGTCCGCCTGCCTGCATTCACTGGACAAAAGAAATGCATAAATGGGAGTCTGCTGTATTAAAAAAAAGTTTTATATTGAATTGGCCAATCGGAGACAGGGAGATAATGCTCTCAAGACCTAAGTCCCCAGCGGCTTATAGGTTGCAGATTCTTTAGGGCAAAATCACAAAATATAGTGGGTTAAGGGTTGGGTGATTGGTCGGAGGTGAGGTAAGGATAATGAATCATTTCTTTGGGTCTCAAGGAGAGCTTGGAGGTCTGTTCCAGCGTTCCTCTGTCAGGTCTCATAGGAAAGTGGCCAGGGGGTTGTTCCACCTGAGGGCCCAGGAGCTGAAACCTAACTGAAGTCAAGATGGGATCTTTAGCCTGCCAGAGGTCCAGACGGCGCGACCATCAGTCAGCTCCAGGCTGCTGCCTGCTGCCCCGGGGAATGCTGGTTACCCAGAGGAAGGGCTAGGTCTCTGAGCAATATAGACAGTGACAAGATTTCTAGAGCTAGAGTTTAAAACTACATTTTTCAAAGTCATAAGGACCCTCCATTTCGATGATAAAGATGAAGAGAGAGAACTGCCCCTCAAGGACATCACAACCCGGCAGAGGCAATGGAACGGAAGCACACAGCTCTGCCAGAGTGGGATGTGTGCTATGTTTAGGACGATGGCCCATGGGAGAAGGATAAATGTAACGTTAATTTAATCAGAGAGCTACAAAACTATGAAAATTATTCAACTTTTGCTCAAATTACGTCCTTTTATTGCTTATGTTATTAAAAAGACAGCTACTCAAGTAGTGTCTGGCATACAGCTGGTACTCAAAAAATGTTTGCTGATGAAAATGTCACCATAATGATTATGTGTTTATTTCATTCTTTAGTTTGACTTGAAAACAATCAGCTTTTACAGTTATCCCTTGATGAATAAACTTCAACTTGTTTCTATGCTTACATACATGAAACTGTGTGTAATGAGTGTATGTGTACATAAAAAAGCCCCAGAAACTTCCATTCAAATATTGTGAGCTGCTTCTAAGTTTCTCAGCGGTAATAACCTATGATCTTGACAGATCTGCCTTCTTGGCAGCATCTTATCAATCGACTATTTTAACCATACAATGTAAGGGAGAAGGTAAAACTATAGTTTCCAGAACTGGCTGAATAATTCTCCCGGCATGCAGAATTTAAGCACACCAGAGAAAAAGGTGCTTAATTCAAGTTGAAGATTGAGAGCTGTCCTTTCTGAAAAAGACTGAGTCTGATTCCCATCTTTTTGGATTCAGTGCAAATAACATCTCTTTGCAGGGCCGAGAAGTCCCAACTTAGGCCACCTATACCAAAACCTCTGAAAAAGGCATTCAAGTTGACAAAAAGAAATGGTCAAGGATTGGTGACCTTACCTCAACGCCAGGACCTCAGCTGAGGGAGGCAGGTTCGGGCACATCAAGGGGCTGAAATTAGAATCCCTTCTCTCTCCAATCACCCTATCGGTTTAAGCTGAGTGGACTTGAAGGAGGCAACTTTATAATTCATCAACCAAATCAAGGTATTTTTAAGGATGAAAGGGAATACTGTTAACAAATTTAGCTTCGTTTGTGTTTGTGGCTGCTAACTAAAAGAGATCTAACATGGGGAGCCCAGAACAATATGGACATGTCCCACCTTAACTATTTTTCTTTTACCTTAACTGTTTATCGCACAGAGCATGGTTGAGATGAAGTTTTCCTCCCAACCTCTTGAAGAATCACTGCAGTTTAGTTGAATGATCTGCGTCAATGGCAATCAAAGACGAAGCCAGAGTCATGCCCAGTGACACTGCTCCGGCACATCCCAGAGAATGGAACTTAAATACAAACAGAAGGGTCAGCAGCAGATGGAGGATTTATATAGAATGCTGTATCTCAGATGCCTTATGACTGATGGCTGAATTAAAGCCAAGGAAGGTAGCCTGTGCCAGGGCCGGTGATTCTGTGCAGTGGCTGTGTCGTCCTCTGGCCCCTGGACGTCAGGCCCATTCTCATCCTGTGGGTCTCAGCACTTCGTGCCACTCCTCAGAGATCATCTCCCTGGCCTTTCAGTATAAATTATGTGGCCTCATTATAATGTCAACACATAGGGGATACTTAAAACCACAGAATAGATTACATGTTTAGAAAGGTTATACAAAGTACAACATAAGAGAAACGCCAGAAAATGCCAACATTTAAGGGACTAGAGAAGAAGAGAGGAGTTAAAGGTTAGTGGTGGAAATTGCAATAGCTAACATTTTTTGAGTGACAGCTACATACCAGGAATTCTGTTCAATGCTTTTTCACTTACTACATACTATTTTATCTATTTATTAAGTGTTTGTTTAGGTAAGATAAAATGCTACATACTGTTTCATTAGTTGTTAACAAGACAGACATTAGCTGTCATGGAGTTTATACTATCTGAGAAAGAAGATATTAAACAACTAGTTATACACTATAATAAAAAGAAGAGAATGTTATATATAGTGAAACAGGGAGCATGACCTAGTCTGATAGGAATGGAAAACATTTCTGGAATTAAGTGATATTAGAAAGCTCTGGATAAACCAAGGATTGGTGAGGGAAGAAGACACTTCAGTTTGGCATGAGGCACGAGGATTCTGAGTTCGGACACCCTGTGACACACCAGGAGATGGACAGGTATGTGGCTGTGCATCTCAGAGGGCAGGTTGGCCAGGGCGACAAGTTAAAGGGCCATCAGACTATAGATAAGAACTTATTCCACAGACATAGCTGAAATAACCTGGGGGGAAGAACAGAACATGAGCAGAGGATGGGATTGCAAGAAACTGCAACTTCTCAAATAAAGAAGGATAAGCCAGAAAATGTGAAAAGGGTGGCCTGGCCTGAGAGACAGGAGAAAAACCAAGAGAGTAAGGAGGCTAGGAAACTGAGAGAAGAGAATGTTTCAAAGACAGAACAGTCAAAATTCTTGAGTATTTTGAGAGTTCAAAAAGGTGACTAGGAAAAATGTGTGGTTTTGAATGACACAGAGCTGCACATTTTCCTGGAAGAGTGCTGTGGACTAGGGTAAGAGATTGGCTTGTATTGTTTCCTGTTTTATTTGCACATCTGCCCTATGAGGAAGATACTACTATTGCCATGACTTTGCAAATGGTAAAACTGAGGTTTTGAGAGGTTAAGAATCTTTTCCTAAGTCTCACAGTAAATAGAAGATTCCAGAGACAGCACTACGGAGCAGGGTTATGAAAACAAAGGCAGGATTTTAAGAACAAGTTGGTAAAAATATTAAGCAATGCAGGAAGAAAAATTGAATGATAAATGGAAATTGTTCGCTGGACTTCGTAATTAAGAGTTCAATGGAGAGCTTATCAGAATAAATCCCTTAGATGGGTGATATTACAGCCAGATTGTAATGAGAGATAAGGGGGAAATGGGCAGGAGGAAGTAACAAGTTAGTGCAGACTACTCTTTAAAGGTATTTGTGTGTGAAGGAAAGAAAAGAGAGATAAAGGCCTGAAAAGGAGACAGGGCAGGGGAAAGGTTTTTAGTTGGAGGACAGCTAAGCATGCCTAGGGGGACAGAAAGAGGGACAGCAGGAGAGAAACTGATGATTCAAATAGAGGAGGTTCTGTACATGGAGAAATGTCCTCCATGTGGCTTGAGGGAATGAGATCAAAGGCAATGCAAAGTGGTTACCCTAAGAGCAAACCACCTCCTCTTTTGAGGCTAGAGAAAAGAGGGGGAAGGATGTTCGTGATTTAAGGCCAAGGAAGAGACAGCTGGCTTGATTTTCCCTGTGAAGCAGGAGGTTAGGTTGTCTTCTGAGACTGAAGGGTACTCGGGGCAGGCTTTGCAGATTTAAGATATTGATGAAAATGAAAACATGACATTAGTGTGGTGATGGGGGGATGCTATTTAAAACAGATGGAGTTTGAAGTAACCAACAAATAGCCCCTCCTTTCTCCATATGGGTTTGGAAATAACTAAGAGATTGACATGTAAAAGTCAAATAAATGGAGATCAAAATGTTCTCTTTATAACTTTGGAAGCTATGTGAGAACATGCCTTAGGGCAGCAGGAAAAAAAAAAGGCTTTCAAACTGTAGAAATGATCCCTGAAAGTATAGTCTTAAAAAAAAGTCTTAAAGGCTTTCTAATATATACAATTTTAGGGTTAGATTTATCCATCCACTCACAGGAAGCTTCGACAACATCACATCTTCTCAAAGGGAAGGGACCTGCCGCTTAAAATGGACATCATGGAAGAGGGGGGGCAGTATATGCACTCACCCCCTTAGAGCAGGCAAACACCAAGGTCAAGAGAAGGAAGAATGTGGGGCACACATGTCCAGTCTTTTGTTCCAGACTCACCAGAAATGAACAAAGGAACAAGGAGAGGCCAAATATGTTACCGTAATGCATACGCCTCTGCCTGGGAACGAGAAACCTGGCGATTAAGTGTCCTCCATTAACAAACACAGACAATGCTGACTGTAGCCTTCTGTCTGCCTGAGGAGGACCACGTCCTACCCAAGAACTTGAGCTGGCCCAAGATAAAGGAAAAACTCATTTTAAAGCTTCTGAGGGTGCTTCATGCTGCTCACAGAGCACAGAAACTTTGTGGACTTCTTGGTTGAGTATGCAAACGTAGGTCTGGAGGTAAGTGTGCAGCCATGGCTGCAAGAGGTTAAATTGCTCTGAATGACAGAATAGGATGAATTTTTTATTTGAGGCAAATCAGTAAAAAATGGGGTAAAGAGGAGCAAATGCAGAGCAGAGAGAATGAAAGAGAGAGAGATTGAGAGATCACCAGAGGCAGAGGTAGGAACTCAGAGCCACAGAATGTCTGAGAAATAATCTCTACCCTACTGCCTGGCACACACATGCAAAATTTTTGCCCGGAATTTTGAGACTGGTAGTGGGTTCCCACCAAAAGTATGATGCAAGGTTAGAAGATGGGGGTTGCATCAATTCCAGTTAAATCTAACAGATAAAGTAATTCCAGCCGGAGTAGTTGGAGACTACCCAAGTGCGGGTCACTCCCAATGCTCCTCATGGCTGAGGTTACCTGTATGAGGAGGGGTGGTGGAAAGAGAGAGGGACTGGGGTAAAGGCACAGTTCTGGGATGAAGTGAGGCTCCAAGATCACTGAGGGGTCAGAGATGACACACACATTTTGATAACTAAAAAACTGTTCTTACACTTTGACCTTGGACATCCTTGAGGACCTTGGAAAGCTCGTTTCTCTGGGGGCTGTCAGGAAAGAAGTAAAATGTATAGGCCAGCTGAACTCTGAAACTGCCCCTTCCCATCTGTTCCTCAAGGCACACACCCTGCTTCACTTCATTTGCACACACTGACTTTCTAATTATTGACTTCAGTGCCTTGTTGGAGAGGTTTCCTTAGAAACTGCCTCAGAAATGGTTTGATGTTACAAAAATCTAAACTTAGAACAGAAAACGGAATAGAAAATGAAAAGAAAATAAGTTGGTGTCGTTGTTAGAATAAACGGTGTAATTGGACCTATCAGCAGTCATGGGCATCCCCGTTCGAGCCCCTGCCTTGCAGGGCTAAGACTTTTCGCCCTATATATTCAAATGGCTTTTCGAGAGAGAATAAAGGATGTCTAAGATTTTTCCTTCCTTTTCCCATTTGTAATGTTTGCATTAAACAACAACAACAAAAAAAGTCTCCTATCCAAAGCACAAACTCAGAGCGTCCACACATGCATTGAAAATCTTTGGGGCACATTTTACACACCAGTCACTGGGCTGGGACAACAAAGGTACCTCACCGCAAACCTGGTACTTCTCCGTTCCTTCTAAAACAAAGTGTAAGTATTCAGAAGTCTGTGGCAATGGCAAGCTCACATAACAGATGGCTAGAGAATTTGTCTTCAGCCCTGGCCCGTGGGGCTCAGTTGGTCAGAGCGTTGTCCTGATCTGAAAGTTTGCCTGTTTGCTCCTGGCTGGGCACACAGGATTCCCCAGGCTGAGCACATATGGAAGACAATCAATTGATGTTTCTCTCTCTCCTTTTCTCTCTCTTTAAAAGCAAAGGAAAAAAAATGCCCTTGGGTGAGGATAAAAAAAGAAATTGAAAAAAAAAAAACTAAAGAAAGAATTTGCCTTCAAATTCCAACTCCACCATTTATTATGTTATACGACCTTGGGGAAGCTACAAAAACTACTTGTCAAGGTTTCCTCATTAATTAAACAAAGATAAAAGTGGTACCTCTGTGAAGGGTTTGAGGATTAAATGAAATAACACATTAGCATATCAATCGTATTATTTATGGATTCTTCATTTCCAGTTATTCAAACTTAAACGTTTATTAAACCCCTACTGTATACACCAGGCACCACTCCCAGGGCTGGGAACACACAGAGATGTGCAGACAGTACACTCTACAAACTCACACTTCGGGCCTCTTCTCCATGACCATCATTACACAGTTGAAAGCTTGACAACCACTAGGCTCTTTAGTGGAACACTCAGAAAAATAAATTTAAGATGAAGAGACTAATTTAACAAATAACTGCCAATTACGTTTATGTGCCAGGAGTTTTCTGGATATAGATTGGGATAAAGTTGTGATTATGCAAAGGGACATCCTTAAGAGGTTACTACAATTTAAAATACCAACAACGAATTTGCACTGATTGGGCTTGAACTAAGGGGCAACTGAGATTTCTCTCTAAGTGGTGGGTCTCTGCATCTTTATATTTAAAAAATATAAAAGTGGCTGGCACTCTATGAATTATTTTCCTATTTATTTAATACATATTTTAAAAGATGCCTATCACATTTCCTCTAATTCTTTGTCTAGAGGGAGAATTCAAAGTACAGAGAACTCTCTGGCTAGCACTGGAAAAAAAGAATTTTGCAACCTATTCTATTTTGTCCCTTTCACCCCTCAGCCTCACCCCACCCCTCATTACACTTTTCACTGGAAACCTTTCAAGACTGATAAAATAAGCTGTTAACATCCCTGAAATAAAAACAGCAAAACGGTTCTCAAATGAAAGCAATGTGCCCTACTGACAAGGGTTCCACTATAATATAATTAAAAATAGTAACTCTTTTTTCCCTCATTGTAGACAGGAAATCACTAGCAGAACAAGCACCAGTTTCAGATTTACTTAAAGATAACACATGAATAAGGTATCCAAAAGGGTTTGGCTCCCTTAATGATTAACACATTTTGTGACATTCCTTCAAATGATGGAGAAATACTACCCAACATCTTACTGCCTCTGCAGATCCTGCACATAAAACATCCCTTTCCCTGACGCAGAATTTCTTTCACTCTTTCTCTCCCCTGCTCCTATGCCAACTGCTTTTTTGTACACATTGCCTATCACCTTCATCTTTCAACATGAGAGCTGCTGTATGGGCAAAGAGGAGAAACGCTAAGATGCATGCAATGTGAATATGTGAAGGGAGAACCCTTGAGAGAACAAAAGCGCCTTTATAACAGCACACGTAGGGTTCTATGCAACTGCGTATGCAAGCACGCTAACCTGATGCTTGATTTCGTGTCAATAGTAATGAGTGAGCTCAGGTACTTGTTGCTTAATATGAATTTTAAACCAAGAAAAATCATCATTCTGTTTGTAAACACCAAAAAAATGAATCATTAAGAAGCTAAAAGCCTGCTTGTAAGATACACACAAGGTTTATAGGAAAAGGCTCAAATATTCACAAACCCTCCCACCTGTCTCTTTCTAGTCTCATATATACTATTAATGTCACATTAAATGCCACCTATTCTGCTATAGTGTGATCACTGTGTTCCAAAGAAACTTAGTTATCCAAAGTCATGCCGCAGAAACAGTTGTTTCAGAGATGGAAAAAAGAGACTGGGGGCTTGAGAATTCCAGAGTCTTAACAACAAAATTGAGTTTTCCTTCAAGACTTTCAGTAATGAAGTAATGAACCATTGCCTTTTTTATGGCTCTCAGTGCATTGCTATAAATGGAACTTCCACTTCTTGATAATTAGTAACTCAAGAGCCTTATTTGTATATTATTACACTAAGATGAACAATATCATTTAGATTTTTATGATTGCTTTACTCATGGTTATGAAGAACAAATCTTGCCCCTACATTCTGGGTGCTAGTTTTTCATTATGATGTATTGCATTATGACCATATGTTTGATGTAATATAAGTCATATTCCTTTATTAATCATTAGTTTTTAATTTTAAAAACTGGCATGTTTCAAAATGAATATCAGCAAGAGAGTTAAGATATAAAATGCATCAGCTCACTAATAATGTCTCTCCTTCCTCCAGAATGACTCCAGAATTTAAGAATAGGCAGATACCCATACACATGGACATTTTAAGTGCAACTCCTACTTCAGACCAGGGGATAAAGACTAGAAAACCTACTCTCTTTCTCGAAGGGTAATATGAAAGTCATCATCACTAGAAATCTAGAAAAGTGCTAGGATATTTGTAACTTACTTTAAAATAATTCAGCAGAGACCATGTAGTACTATGAATGTGTCAGTTTAAGATTCAAATCTATGATAAGCAATTAGTCTTATAAGCACAGACTGCAAAGATAGTTACTAGTTAGTGTTATGTCCAGAAGGCCACACTCCAAGGTGGCCAGTGCTGGCGTGTTGGTTTGCCACATGTCAGTCAAAAGCTGAGGCTTTGCTAAACAGCAAAGTCAATACAAGAAATGATTTTTATTGGAGAAATTACTGGCTTGTGATTTAGCCAGATGAATGTGAGAAATAAACTCAAGGTAGTCAAGACAGGTGGATTAGCTCAAATATTTTTGTGAGCCTTCCTGAACATAATTTGACATAGGTGACTAAGAATCTGGGGAGCCTCTGACCTTCACCCTTACAGGTAATGCTCAGGCTTGATCCCTTCAGGTCCTGCTTGGAGCGCTTGCAGTAGTAGGTGGAATGCAGGCGCCTTACCCCTGCCCTTGTACAGACGGAGGCATGCCTTGAGCAAATCCTTCTGGTAACCAGGTGCCAACGCATCTGAAAGGACACAGAGCTGGACTTTCACCAAGCCTATCAAAGAAAGAATGTAAATTGTTCTGTGAGCATTTTCTGAAGAAGTTTTATTTGATACTTGACTGTGTGGCATTTTTGGTCTGCCAGTTTTTTTTCATTATAACCTATTAGCCAGGTTTTTTTTTTCATTATAACCTATTAGCCAGGTTGTAGAGGAGTCACTTAAAACAGGTTCCAACACAAAATGTTACAAGTGGTCATATGTAATCTAAAAGTTTGTCCTGGTTTCCAAGCTAAAATTTCTATGTGATATTGCATAAAATCTTATTAAAATGAGAAACAATATTTATTCCTTTAGTTCTGGTGAGGGTAGTTTAGGAGGAGAAAGGGATGTGTGAATTTAGAAAAAGTAGACAATCAATAGTTACTTTGGTGCAGTAGTCCCCGCTCTAAAAAAACATGAAAATTATTGCTCCCGAGTATTCTCCTGGTTCTTTTACATGGATAATAATGATATTCTTAGAATAACAATTTATCTCATGGGTTAAGCAAAGAAATGATAAACAGAGTAGCATAGAAAAACAACTTGAGGAGATACATGACACATTCAGTAGGCAAAAGGATGATCTTTGTTTGATTCTGAATCTTCGGCAGATCTCTTTCTTTGCAAGCCATCTATGATCTAACCCTCATAAGAGATAAGTAAGTAATATAATTAAGTGAATCAAGTAAAAAAAATGCTCAGCTCCCATCAGTGGCAGCCAGGTTGATGGATGAATGGACCAGACAGTCCAGCTTTACAAGACCTTACAATAACCCATATTTAATGTGAAATCTCCTACACCTCCCAGGTTTACTGTTTACACTGTGCAATAAAGGTTCACTCGACAGGTCTGGGTTGACTACCTCTGCCTTTGCCTAGCTCCTGAAGGGTGACACCGGGCCCTTGGGATGCCCTGCTTGATAGGAGTCTTTTGGTTACATCAGGGCCTTGGACTATACCAAGTAGTCTACATTAACAATGTGATTTATGGTAAGGAACTAGGCTCATGTGATGTCACTTTGACCTCTGGAGGGACTAGAGAGCCAAGTCAGCCATGAGGGCAGTCAGTCCCCTTATGAGACCAACCAAGAAAACACTGGACCCAAGGTTCTGGAGCTGCTGTGGTTGGCAATGCTCCATGCATGGTGTCATACATACCTCACTGCCTGGAGGGTTAAGCACTGTCCTCAAAACTACTGGGAGAGGACATAGGGGAGCTTATGCATGGTGTCTCCTGGACTTTGCCCTATCATCTTTTTCCTTTGCTAATTCCAATCTTTATCCTTTTTTTGTAATAAACAGTAACCATAAGTACAACAGGTTTTTTGTTGTTCTGTGAGTCCTTCTAGCAAATGACTGAACCTTTTAGGGACCCCAAATACAAGTACTATTTTTTAAAAGTACCAAACAAACCAACTACGCAGGCCACATTTAAGTACAGACCATCAGGATGCAATTTCTGATCTCTAGTTCTTGCTTTTGATAAGGCCAATGTTAGAAATAATCAAATTCAGCTGGTTAAGCAGAACACTAATATATTAGTGGGCACAGAGGGGCACAGATGTTTGTTGATTGGTTGTAAGAGACAGCTTAGGAAAGAAATTTCAAGGAATTTAAATTGGGCTGAACTCAGTGGAAATTAACACTTTACTTTCAGGGGCAGACACTGGAAGGATTCAAGATTTCTGTAGTGTTAAAGTTTATATAGAGACAAAAGTTCTATATTCATCCTGAGAGTTGCCTTTAAATCTTCTTTCCTATGTTGATTCATAAAAACAGATGTTGTTACCATTTATGTCACTGCTGCTTGGTTGCTTCTTTCTGGGCCTTAAAAGAATATCAATCAAATTAATTCTGAGATCCCACAGTAAAACAGCATGAGTAAAACCTGGGATAAATAGCACATAAATAGTAGGAAACTAGTTTAGTTAGCTTAATTTAACAAATATTTCTTGAATATTCAATCTTATCCGAAGACCGATGTGAGGTACCAGAGACCCAACACTAAATAAAACACAGTTCAGGTCTTAATGAAGCCGGGGAAGCAAAAGGAAGAAAATATTCCCAGAGAGAGAAATGCTAACTCAACTGTAGAACACTCTTTTCAGTTTTTAAAATATGTTCCTTTTCCCTTTAACTTCTGGCAGAGGTGAATGTTTTATTCCTAGCACAACCTCAGAGATAACTTTGAGCATACCAGTCTCATTCTAAAGTGATTCAAGCCAATGGCGAAGAGGTGATGGAGTCGTTCTCACAAGTTGGTGATCTTTGAACCGGCCCCTTGGCCACTTCCTGAAAGCCGGAGGGGAGACGTGTGCTCATCAGACGTTGTCTTTCCCCCCACACTCCCTACACTCCCACCCCCAACCCCCAACCCCCACCCCACCCCCAGTCTGACCACCTACTGTTTTCTTGTATTTGAATATTTTGGGCATTAAATGTTTTATTCTCCATCCCAGAGCTTTATGTCAGATCTTATCAATGTTTAAAAATATATTTGAAAGTCTCTTTCATCATCTTTTTTTTTTTCATGGAGATAAAGTATCATTCTCTACCTGAGGCTACAAAGTAGGTAAATCAGTTATGACCTTGGCCCAACACAAGAAAGCAGTACCTAGGCAAGGAATCGTGTTGAAGGAATACAAATGAGCTGTTAAGAGGGCTGAGAAACTGCGTCGATGCTGCGGTGGGGATCTGGTGGTGTGGTGTCATTACACGCAAATATGCCATGTGTGTCGTTTCATAATGAAACACTTCTTTTTTTAAAGCATATTCAACATCTGGACAGCTCCGCAGTTCTTAAGGTACAGAAAACAGGGTAATTAAATAAGCAATAAAATGTTATCCTGTGGCGGGGAACCTATTTCAAGGGAAGCTGTAGCACTTACACAGACTATTTTTATTCTGTGATATTACCTTACTAAATTATGTAAATTTCATTTGGACCACAAAGTAAAGAAACTTTATTACTCATTATGTTTACCAGTAAATTTGAACAACTGTTTCATTTCTCTGTTCTTTTGTAAAATGAATGTACCTGCCCTTTCCTTTTGCATTGAAGACAATTAGTAAATGAACAAATGTAAGAAAGAAACATGATTTCTATAGAAAATGAGCTACTAAGAATATGTTCATTTACTTCTTGGAAAATGCCACAATATACTGAGAGTGTGCTGAAGACAACGAATGACAAAGAAGGGAGGAATAAGAAAGGGAAACAGTACGCAGAAAGGGGCAGCACAGACGTGGACAGGAAATGGGATTGCGTAAAGATTGCGACGTTGGTGAATCCATGGGCCTCTATGGACATGGGGTTAGATCCTCAACGGAAGAAACAGGTGTCACTTGGGAGGGAATGTTTCTCCGTAACACCATGCCCAACATTTACTCAAGGGGGAGAAATTATTTTCCAAGCAATTTAACCTAAAAATCCAAAGCCACTTTATCATCCCAAAATAGCAAACTTCTTATCGAAATTAAACTTTGATTTTCTAATTCTGTTATTTTCCATAAAATAAAATCCACTCAATATTTTACCTTACATTATTATCACTGTCTATCGTCAAAAGGCTAACTATATAGCCACAATGTCCTTTTTTATTTTCTCTATAGCATGTGATGGTCAATTTTATGTGTAGTCTTGGCTGGACTCCGATGTCCAGATATTTGGTCAAATGTTATTCTGGATATTTCTGTGAAGGTGTGTTTTTGTATAAGATGAACATTTAAATTAGTGGACTGTGGAAAAAACATATTACCCTCCAAATGTTAGTGGGTCTGATCCAATCAGTTGAAGGATTTAATAGAATAAAGACAGACACCACCACTACCACCACCACTACCACTACCAGCATCCTGACCCAGTCAAGAAGGAATTCTGCTCGACACCCTTTGGACTTAAACGGAAATTTTTCACTTAGCCTCCAGCCTGCTGGCCTACCTACCCTGAAGAGTTTGCCTCCAGTCACATCAGCCAATTTCTTAAAATAAACATATCTTATTGGTTCTGTTTCTATGGAGACCCCTGACTAAATCCATAGTATAATATACATCCCTTGCTATCTGAATGTATTCATTTCCCAAGTCCAGAAAAGGGAATTCAGGTGGACACAGAAAGCCATACTTAAAACAGGATAAATCTGAGAAACCAATAAATCCCCTGGTGTTCATTTTTTAAAGCTAGACACCTATTTCTTGAAGTGAAACATAATACAGAAGCCACTATTAGAACAGATTTTTAAAAAACTACACCAGTTAAAACAGGAGCAGGCATCCAAAAGCCAACTCATTGACTCCTGATTTATCTCTAGAGCAAAACTGGGGACCTGCAAGGAGGGTCTGGGATTCTACAGGATGACAGCCACTCCCTTGAGTAGCACACATGGAAAGACAGAGCCCAGGAGGGGAGGGCAGAGACTTGCCGAAGGCCACAGTACCAGCTAACGGAAGTCTGAAGACTGAGCTCAGTTCACCAGCTTCTTTATGGTGCAGTATTACTTCTGCTACTTCATGTTGCCTCCTAGCCTTTGTATAACTTTGAAATGGCTTTCAATTAAGAAGCCAAGAGTTAGGTCAGCTTAGTATCCAAATTATTTAGGGAGCACTATATCCCATATTCCATATAAGGGAATAAAAAAATGGTTTATATGTATTTGTAAAAGTTGAGGAGAGTGTAAACTGTAAGAGTAAATACAAAGCTGAAAATAATAAGAGCATGACATTATGGACACTTAAATAATAAAATATATTTAAATATAAAAAGGTACAGTGTCAAAGCATGAGAAAAATCTATTACCAGGCAAATTTCTGTAAAAGGCGCATAACATTTTTCTGTGTTAATTATAGATTTGCAATGAAAGCTTCATATTAACAGTTAAAGGTCATTATCCATTTGAATTAATGCACTTAACATGAATACAGGTCACACTAAGAAAGGAGAATTAATAAACTGAAAACAAAGCTCTGAATGTATTTCCTAAAGTTCTGTGGACACATCTATAAAGTATGTACCACTCTGTAATCTACAAGTGACTTCCACAAACATTATTTTCCTTATTATTTATTTCTAGGTAGATATTTGTATTAGCTTTTTATAAACCAATTATTTGTTATTAAACTAAATTTAAATCATACAATTGTTATTAGTCAAAAGCATCAAAATGCACAGGGAAGATCAAGCCCCAGTCACCCCCCACGCAGGTGACACTCTAGTTTTGCATCGCAGACTCAGCAGTGTGAACCCCTGCACCCCTTTACTGGCTCATGGCTCTGTGTGAGAGGAGTCTGGGCAGCTGGGGTCTCTGCTTCGCCTTTCTCAGGCCAAAATCAGGTGTTGGCCACACTGTGCTCTTAACTAGTGGATGAGCCCCAAGGCTGATTCGGGTGGTTGCTAGAATCCAGTTTCTTGCCTGTGTAGGACAAAGGTCTTCATTTATTTGCCGGCTGTTGGCCAGAGATAGCTCTGAGCAACTAGAGGCCCTTCTCCAGTTTTTACATCTTCAAAGCCATCACCCGTGCATCAAAATGACTTTCTCTTCTGCCCCAACTACAGAAAACTCTCCTTTTAAAGTACTCATGTGATTAGGTTGAATTTACCCTGGTGCTCTCTCTCTTAAGATTTTATTTATTTATTCTTAGAGAGGAAGGGAGGGAGGGAGAGGGAGAGAAACATCAACATGAGGGAGAAATATCAATCGGTTGTCCTTCATATGCACCCTGTCTGGGGACTGAACCCACAACCCAAGCCTGGGCCTTGACCAGGAATGGAACCAGCAACATTTCTCTATGTGGAGCAATGCCCCGCCAACCGAGACACACCGGTCAGGGCTTGGGGTTCTCTCTTTGGATTAACTCAAAGTCAACTGATTAGTAACCTAAATTGCATCTACAAAATACCTTTGCCAGATAAGATAACAGAAACACACTCTTAATAACCTATATAGTCACAGTCCTGAGGATTAGGGCCAGAAATGTTGGGGAGCCAGCTTTAAATTTCAGCCTACCACAGCTGATATCTGCAATTAAAACAGCTGCCTTGCCACTCTTCCCCAAAGGAAAAAGTCCTCTAGAAGACGTGTGATTCCACCTCCCCAACACCTGTCACTTCCCTCTTCCCCAAGCCGCTTTTGCAATGCATTCACTCCTCCCCACCCACTTCTCTTAGTCTTTGTGGGCATATTTTAGTGTTCATTTAAATGTCCATTACAGTGTGTGCCCTGTGATTCAGCCTCCTTAATTAACATTGTTATTTATTCCCTGATTATATTCATCCATTAAGACTTAATTTTCATCTATGTTATTCACTACAGTATCTTTATTATAAACAACTTTGTTGGCATGTATTAGGCACACAATAAATATTTGTTGAATGGATGAATTAATCTGATAACATAGATCATTGTTCATTATTTATTCTTCTTGCCCTCTTCATCTTTTCTTGGACTTGAGTTCTTAATTTGGGTCCATTTGTATTTTATTTAGACTATCTCAAGTATTCTTCTCAGAGGGTTTGCCTGAATGACTGCTTCGTCGCCTATCTTTGAATACTCTTATTCAGTGAATAGTATCTTGGCTGGATACGGCAGTCTTGGGGTGCTATCCTCTTTTCCGATGTCATTCAATTGCCTTTTAGTTTTCTTCATTTACAGATGGGTATTCCAGTAGCACTATAATTCTCATTCTTCAGTAGGTAATTTAATTTTATTTCCTGAAAGATTATAAAGTGTTTTTTGACCCATTAGAGTTTAAGAATTTTACCAGATAATAACTGAGTGTCTCTTCTCATCAGTCCATCCTCACACCCTGCGAGTGCTTTAAATGTGCAGACTCAAGATTTAGCTCAGTTCTGAGAAATGTTCCCCTACCTAGCATTTGTGTAACTACTGTTTCTTCATCTGCTCACTTTTCTCCTTCTGAATACCTATTACCTCTATTTTCAATTTCCTGCTCTTACCTGCCAATCTACTATATTTTACCTATAATTTTCATTTAGTTTTTTGCTCTATGTTTTGACGTTATTTTTTGCACTTGATCTTTGAGCCACTAAATTATGCTGCAGTGGGGACCATTATTTTATGTACTGAATATTTTTGTTTTCAAATCATATATTTAATCTATAGGAAGTCGCCCTGGCTGGTGTAGCTCAGTGGAATGAGTGTGGGCCTGCAAACCAAAGGATTAAGGTTCATTTCCCAGTCAGGGCCCATGCCTGGGTTGCAGGCCAGTTCCCAGCAGGGGACACATGAGAGGCAACCATACATCGATATTTTTCTCCCTCTCTCCTTCCCTCTAAAGATAAATAAATAAAATCTTTTTTAAAAAATCTATAGGAAGTCTTTTCTGTGCAACATGTAGATCACCTTAAGTATTCTCATAATTTAATTTTGGCTCCCCTTAAGGACTTCTGATCCTTTTTTCTTTTTGCTGCTCTGACTGGGCATTCCACTGCTCTGTCCTTGAGTTCACCTCTCCTTTCTTCTGCTTCACCTAGTTGGCTGTTGAACCCTCGTAATGTATTTCTCAGTTCACTTATCGTATTCCCCAGCTTTGTGACTTCTGTTTAGTACTTTCTTATATTTGCTATATCTTTGTTGAAGTTTTCATTGTGTTCATCCGTCCATTTTTCTCCCACATTTCGTGAGGATCTTTATGAACATTACTTTGAACTCTTTATCAGGTAAATTACTTATCTCCAGATTTCATTAAAGTTTTTCCCCAAGGTTTTTTTGATCATGCTTTTGCATTTAAAACATATTTCTTTGTTTCTACATTTTTACTTGACTGTCTGTGTTGGTTAAATGCATCAGGTTAAAGAGTGACCTTTCCTCGCCTTGAAGGAGTGGCCTCCTATAGATAAACCTTGTCACTCAACCCTGACCTAGCTCTTTGCAATTGTCCGTGCAGCCTGTTTTATTCGTAATGGCTCCCATCTGTTGAGGGTGTGTCAAGACCAGTCATGCCCCTAAGGGGAGATCTCAGTCAGCACCTAGATTTAGACTGATTGGAACCCAGATCCTCAGGCAGCAACTTTTAAATTTGCAAATATTCAGAGTCCTGTGGGACCTCATACAGAAGCCCTGCTGGCCACCAGAGTCAGATGATCTGGAAGTATTTCCTAGGCAGCAGTTGCAAAATTCAGGGCTCCAGATGAGCACAGAAGACCTTCTGGGAGACACCAGTGAGTGGCAGTGATGCAGAGCAAGAGTGCCCAGATGCTGTGGCCCAGCCCGTGTACACTGAGAGCACTTCAGTAAGCTTCGAGATGTGTGCCAGACCTGAAGTTTGCCCTTTGGGCTGAAGGTCCAGGGCAAGCAAATAAACCTCTTTGACAGAAAGAATGAGGGTATGTTTAGTCTTCTGTCCATACAGTATCCTGGGGCTGGTAGCCTGCCAAACACTGCCTCCAGTTTTTATAGCCCCATGGGCCCAGGGATGCAAGTACCCCTGGTCTCCAGAGCCAGGTAATCAAAAGGTGTTCCTTGGGTGACAGCCCCAAAAACCAGGGCACCAGTCACATGTGTGGATGAAAAAGGGCCACACACTAAACCTGAAAAGCTCAGAGGAGGCCTACGTGACAGCCTTACACACTCAGAGACCTGAAGAACTCACACAGGATGGCCTGAAATTAAAACTTCCTAACTAAAAGTGAGTCAGGGTGGATAGTGATGTCCTAGGCCTGTATCTTCCTTGACAAAGGTCAGCCTGTACCTTAACTGAGCCTGTTTACTGTCTTTCTTTTAAATTTAAGATAGCAGACCTGTGGGATGTCTCAGTAATCCCTTTTTCTAGAACCCTGAGGATACAATCTCCCACTGGAGTCTCAAGACCTCAGAATCCCTCACTGTTATTGTTAACATGTTAATTGGTAACTATTAACTATCCTATACCCACCTATGTAAAAGGAGTGTGTGTCTATTCCTTATACTTTTTATCCAGCCCCAGTGATTTCCCTGCTTTGCTTTCTCCTGCCTCCCTCATCTATCGCCAGTGGATTTCAGGTCACCCCCTTCTATTTCCCCTTTGATTCTGATGTATAAAGTAAGTGGTAAAACTGCCATTCTCTGGAGCATTTTCTCAATCTATTGAGATTTTGCTTCCTGGCGATCACTGTCAGCTTGGCTCAAATAAACTCATAAAAATTCTCATACAATTGCATGTTTCTTAGTTGGTGCATGTAAAAACTCCCCTCAGGAAATTCTGGCACTCTGGAGCACGGCAGAGGGAGAGCAGAAACATGGTGCCCACCAGCCGGAGTGAGGCTGAGAGGGGGCATAGAGATGGTGCCCACTGGGAAAAAGAAAAAAAGAGGAAAAAGATGGCACCTGTGACCAGACTAAAGCATGATGTGAGGGCCTTATACAACAGATGGTGTCCACAGGGGAAAGAGAAAGTAAAGAAAGAAAGAGAGAGAACATGATGATACCTGTCAGCGAGGGCAAGGCAGAGGGGAACTGTCAAGATGGGAACATGGTGCTAAATTAGATGCCTGCCCCTCAGGTCACACTTTGAGATAAGCAAAGGAGCCTTATTCACACAAAACCCGGATGCCTCTCAATTGGCTGCCCCCACACTGAGTCCTGGGGTGGGTGAGTCTAGCTCACAAGGCCTTGTGAGTTGTTTCTCAGATGGTTAAAGCCATGTGGGCCTCATGGACATCCAGCCCCCTGGGTTTTCAAAGCCAGAAACCTTTGGGGGCTCATACCTCAGGTGCTGGTCTTAAAAGTTGGGGTGCTCGATGTGGAGTCCAAACCTTTCACTTCTCAGAGAGAAACTCCGGGTTTTGAGTTCCCTCTGTTGAGGGTTGCAGTGCTGGGGATGGGTTTACAGTGAGGTTGCCTCCCAGCCTCTCTTACCTGCTTTCATGCGGGCCTTTTCTCCTTTGCCTGATGCAAAGGAGATGCTCAGGCATCTTTAAGTTTTCTTCAGAGGCACTTGTTCCACATGGAGCTGCTTATTTGGTGCATCTGGGACAGAAGCTGAGCCCAGGATCCTCCTACTTGGCCATCTAGACCTGGGATTTCATCTCCAGTCCTTCTCTATGTTCATAGCATGTGCTCTGACGCCTCAACTTGTTCCTTCGCTTTGGGGTGGCCGAATATTTTTAGCTGGGCTGCTATCCTTCTTTGTAGCGTCTTTGGAACTTATATTTAGTGTTTACATAGCATAAAGGGCAATGAGGCTCACAGGCAGTGAGAGGCAAAGGGATCTCAGGACCTGGGGCCTGACACAAAAAGGCAGGGTACCAGTCCTGTAGAATTTCCCTGAGGACTCCTACCCTGGATGGCAGGACAGACACAAATTAGCCTTTCACCTCTCCCTACACTTAAGGAGGGGAGACCTAGCACACTCATTAAAGTTAAGTGGATGTTCCCCTAAGATTTTTCTAGTATTGAGTGCCTTGGCTCTCAAACAAAGTGCTAATAAAGTGCTCTGTAATGCCAGCAAGCCCTGTAACAGTTTTTACTAAAAGGACCTCACAGTGCCCAAAGCCCCAGGGCCCACAGGCTCAGCAGACACCTGGCTCAGGACAGTCCAGTAGCTTCAATTTGGAAGGGGAAGAAAGGGAGCTGTGTTCTGGTCACCACATTCCTAGAATCACTCAAACACTTTAAATCACAGAGCACTTTCATTGAATGTCAGCTATTACCATCCTAGTCACCAGTGTTCAGAATTCCAGGTTTGCAGAACATACTTTGGGAAATGCAGACAAGCATCCCCTTAGGGAGCATCTTTAATGCAAACTGATTTGTTATGTAAAAAATAATTTTCATATAATGTAGCCCTTGGTTATGCTCAATGTTTCAAAAACAGTGTTTTTGATAAACCAAGAAAGAAAACCACTGAAAAGGAAATAAAACAAATGTCTCTAACTTTGCATGATGTTATCCACATATTTTGAAAACAATTTCACTACTTGGTGGGAATTCAAATGAAGACATGCAAAAATTTAATACTCAAAAGAGGGAAAAACTGGCATCAGGGCATTCTCTGCTCGCCAAGCTGAAAGAATGTTATTGAAGATTCCTTACATAAATGTTCCTTGACCTTCCAGTGAACCACCAGGTCTTAAAAGTTGCATTAGCCAAAGCAAATTCCCATAGCAAATAAAGTTTTTAGATGAATGCATCGGATTTTTTCCTTCTTCAGCCTGAAGAGGAACTGCCATCACCCATCACCCATCACCAGGAACCGCAAGTTAACATGTTCCGGTTGCTTCTCAAAGGCCTTGGGAAGTCTGTGATATGGACTAAACATTGCCCCAGTTCTAAAAGGAACACCGGGGGCACGTTGCTGGTCAAGAAATTACGTAATGCTTATTATGAGACTGGTACCTGAAACTATCCCCGCACAGAGCGTCCAGTCCACATATTCTGTGTGTTCCTATAATTCTAAGCTGGTAGCTTTTAGGGCACTCAGAGGTGTGAGTATTTGAACATCTATTATATAAATGGAATGTTTCAAATAATGTTTTATTTGCAAAACATTTTTGAAGTTGCATTATGTTATGTTTCTTTAATAAATAAGAGTCTAGAAGAAGAAGATTCATAACTGGTTATTCTGGAATTTATACAGGTTTTTCATGAATACATAGGTATTCGTGAATTCACGCAGGTTTTGGTCACGTGTTTAAAAGGTACCGTCGCATTTCCCACATTGCTCGAACTCTACCCCTCCCCTCTCCTCCGCTGGTGCACCATGAGAATGCAAGGGGTTTAAGATTTTCAAAAGCACTTAAGTGTCTGGCTTGCCATTGTTCATTATGAAAAGATACGATCCATTTTATTTTCCTCTATCGGAATTTAAGAATGGTGTTCATAGGAAAAAACTAAAAAGTCATACCCATTAGGCCCAATTTTCTCCGCTACCCACACATTTCCATTCAAGTAACCAGGTTCTGGAGACAAACGTTAAACTTCGAAAAAAGAATTAAATAGTTGAAAAGTGCTGAGAGCACAGCAGAAAAGCTGTGATCTTATGTATTTAAGGCTTTTAAAAAAGAAGACGACTTTGAGGTGCCGTAGAATCATGATGGTGCTGTGAGAGGAAATAATTTAAGCCACAGGTCAAAGCGCACTTGACTTGTACCACTGTCATTACCATAGTTGTGGCTTAAATAATTTTGTGTTCTCTCTTCCTCTGCCGGGTGCTTTTGGCACTTGCTAAGGATGAATCTGATTTTTTTAAAAAACGAGTACTCCAAATCTGAAATACTTTCTGGAGACTTCCCCAAAGTAAACAACAAAAACAAAATTTGCCTTTCAACATGATGGCTGCTCCTGTTTCCCTCTGATTTACTTGCTCCCAGCGGACCTTAACTCAGCAAGTGGCCCTCTCCCTTCAGGTGCCACCACATAGCCATTCATCCCACCCCAGGCGATGTGACCACGCAGCTTCTTCTGAAACAGAAGTTGTATAGTGTTGTGGTCAAGGGCTTTGGAGCCTGACGATCGCGAGCTCCAAGTCTCACAGTTTTCCAGACCTTTTCTAAGCCTCAATGTCCACATCAATAAAAAGGGCTAACAGTCCTCCCTCACAGGCTTGCCACGGAGGCGAAAAGGGCCTAGTTTAGTGCCGGGCGTGTGGCAGCTGAAAACACAGAGCCTCTCTTCTGAGTCTCTTCTCCTCTCCCTTTTCTCCTTCCCTGGAGACAAACAGAAAAGAAGTGTTGGGACGAGCCCCCGCACTTGCTTTTCCTGAAGCATTAAGCCATTCTGCCTCCTACCACCTGCTCTACAGTTTAAGGATAAGAGGACAAGACTTTTCATGATCAGACCTTGTCTACTGCCCGTTCTGTACTCCGGAATGAACGTCTCCCCAACTGTCCACCCCAGCACTCCGAGCATCTTCAAGCTCTGTGCAAGTTGTATTCCCTTCCCAGAAAGCTCTTAACTTTTTTCCACCCGAGTCTCACTCAACCTTTAGCATAAACACCACTTACTTTGTGAATCTGAAGTGCACTTCCATCAGCCTTCTGAGCTTCTCTCCCATCTGTACTCCCAAGGCACTTCACACTCAACTTTCCTGAGTCATGGATCACCTTGAGGTTTAATGATGAACTGCTGTGTCTGTCTTCCCTAGAAGAACATGAGTCTCTCCAGGGCAGAACCTATCTCCTATGCTAAACCAGGGTCTAGCCCGGTGTCCAGAACTTAGCATTCAATAACGGACTTGTAATTGGAGTGAATGGACACTCATCTTCCCAATTCCCCCATAAACCCCATCCTTTCCCATTCACATCAAATTTCATAATCTCTTACAATGTATAATGCTCTGAAGACATGAAAGACACAATACATATGTGTATGAAATCATCACATTGTACACCTTAAATTTGCACAGTGTTATATGTTGATTATACCTCAAAAAGCTGGGAAATGAATATATAAATCATGAAAAATAACCACTGATACTCTGCCTCAATCTGACTACCCTAAAAGCTGACTCTGAAACAACGATTTTTTAATGCAAGCAATGTATTTGAGAGGAGACCCCAAAACCAGTGGAGGGGAAGTGAGGGAAGTGAATCAAAGAAGAAGAGGCAATCAGGAAACGTGAATTATCAAGCCAGTTTCACAGGGGTGGCTGGGATGGATGTCCATGGGAAACCAGTGCAGAAGAGAACGCTCTCACCCGAGGAGTAAAGGCACGTGAGAACTCATCCACCAACTCCAGACAGACAGTCACTGAGGAGGGCTGCTGTTGCAGAGTGCCAATCCCCTGGCCTTCCCACCTGTCACCCACGCCCGGGCAGAGTAGCTACTCCTGGCTTTGGAAACAATATCAGATTTTGCCAGTCTCACTGAAGCGATGAGGCTCACCTGAGGGATAAGAGCAGAGCACCGACAACAGCATCCACCCGGATACTGACGCCCCACCTGAAGCTTCAGTACAGCCCCAGCAGCAACAGGCTCAAGGACAACCCACTTGCACAGGGACAGGCGTGAAATTTAAATAGAAAAACATTTCTTCCCAGAGGTAGCAAGCTAATACTGACAGAGTAAAAAGGATGTTCACAACAGCAGCTCCTTATTTATAGTTTACTTCAAGGATTGTGGGCTAAACAAATAAAGCATAAATGGATCACCATCAGAAGAATGCAGCTTGCAGCCAGAGGTGACCCCGTCACCTCTCACTGCTCTCAAGGGAAGAATCTCCTTTGATGCAGCACTATGATATTTAAATGTCCTTGACTCTGAACAATTAAAATAGCTTATGTTTATTGGACCTTAACTGTGCCTCAGGGTGCGAAGTTGAACTCATTCAATCCTCTTGACAGCTTCATAGGTAATTACTGTTATTATTTGTGGGTTTCATGTGGGAAATCAGAAGGTCAGATGAGTTAAGGAGTCTGCCCAAAGTTATCTGACTCCTAGTAGGTGGCACCGAGACTCTCACCCCAGTCCCTGAACCAGCATTTACGTCCTCACCTTATATTCATTAAGTTCACTGTCCTTTGTCCATAATGAAGAGAAAGGTCCTGTCAGTCAGTAATTTCATATAACTCTTCTTCAAACACCCTTTCTTTAAGCTTGATTACAGCCATTTCTTAATCATCTCTCATATATTGTTTCCCCCTTTTTATTCCTGTGTGTCTCTTCCTCCCCACCTCTTAATTCTCTATATTCTTCAGTAAAATAGGTCAAACTGAGGTGTATACAGACTGCATCTAATCCCTGGCAAATCTATAAATCATAAAACTATTATTTAAAATTATCTATAAACATTCATGCTAAATCTTGAAACAAGCTAACCAAATAAAAGCATCATGAAATTATTCCCAGCTTTAAAAATTACAGCATGTGGGACAAAGGGCAATTGAGGAGGAGAGAAAATTCATTACAATCCTCAGAATAACCAAATGGTGCTGTGGGTGGCAAAAGTATTCTGATTTTGCTCATAAAATAAGCTAACAAAGAAAATTCATTCTTCACCCTCGCAGTCAAGAAAAATTATATTGTAAACCTGATTTATTTTTGCAAATGTGTGGTGAGTTCTTTCATCACAGGACCTGTTCCCAGACTCTTTAAACTGGCAAAGTTTCTGTTAATTTCATTTTGCTTCTTTGCAGTCAGATCAAGGGCATCTGATATGTATAGGGTGCCGTGTTTCAACTTTTCTTGAAGGTTTGCATTACTGTCACTCTATGGGTCTTAAACACCAGCAGTTTCCTCTAAGTTGTTATATTCTGTTTCTTAGCTCTCTGCATTATAACCAGAGTAGGAGAGGCTTCAGGAGGGAAAGCACGAGTGCAGGGTCTATGCCTATGCTCCCTAAGCTCACTCTTACACGGCCCTGAATAAGGTAAGAGGTGGTGCTACTTGCGCCCTCACGACCTGAGGGACTCTGGGTGCCTAGGTTGGCTTTCACAGCTGGCGCCTCCAGATCACACAGCTCCATCCACCTCGGGTCCTTAGCACTGACCTGCACAGGCTCCAGGCTCTATCATTGCGCTCCTTTGCCCTCTGCCTTTCAGTTGGGTTTGTGTTATTGGGAGCCCTGAATCTATCTGTAAGTCAGTTTTTTATTTTTATTTTTCAATTATAGTTGACATTGAATATTACTTCATATTTGTTTCAGGTATATAGCATAGTGGTTATGCATTTATATAATTTACAAAGTGATCCCTCAATAAGTCTAGTACCCACCTGGCACCATTCATAGTTATTATAATATTATTGACTATATTCCATAGGCCGAGATTTACATCCTCGTGACTATTTTGTGAACACTAATTTGTACTTCTTTTTTTTTTTAAGATTTTATTTATTTACCTTTAGAGGTGAAGGGTTAGGGAGAGAAATATCAATGTATGGTTGCCTCTCATGCATCCCCTGCTGGGAACTGGCCTGCAACCCAGGCACGTGCCCTGACTGGGAATCAAACCGTGGTCCTGTGGTTCGCAGGCCTGCGCTCAATCCACTGAGCTACACCAGCCAGGGCTAATTTGTACTTCTTAATCCCTTCAACTTTTTCACCCAGTCCCCTAAACCCCTTCCCATCTGGCAACCATCAGTTTATTCACTGCATCTATGAGTCTGTTTCTAGGTCAGTTTTTTTTTTTAATATTTTACTTATTCATTTTTAGAGAGAGGGGAAGAGAAGGAGAAAGGGAGGGAGAGAAACATCAGTGTGTGGTTGCCTCTCACACGCCCCCTACTGGGGACCTGGCCCACAATCCAGGCATGTGCCCTGACTGGGAATCGAACTGGCAACCCTTTGCTTCACAGGCCCGTGCTCAATCCACTGAGCTATACCAGCCAGGGCTCTATGTCAGTTTTTATAACATTATATTATAGAGCTTTATTCATTCATGCAATAAATACCTATTAAGCAACTACTATGTGCCAATTCTGTACCAGTTATAAGAGATCCCATGATTGCTAGATAATGTAGAGTTTATAACTCACAATCTGAACATCTTCCCTTTTGAATCCACGTCGAAAGTATTTTTATACTGGGCTGTATTTATTAAGTAATTTGTCAGTTAAAAAAGCGAAAACAACAAACAATAAATGAGTAGAGTAGATAAAAACAATCAACAAATGAGTAGATAAAATATAGCATTTAGATACAATAAAATATTACTCAGCCACGAAAAGCAATAAGTACTTATACATGGTGCATACGATATAGATGAACCTCAAAATTATTAGGGTAAGTGAAAGAAGTAGGACATAACAGGCCACATACAGTGTGACTCCACCCACGTGAAATATCCAAAGTGGATAAATCCACAAAAACACAAGCAGTAGGTGGTCGCGGTGGCTAGGCGCAGTGGGAAACGGGGAGAGACTGCTTAGTGGGCACCAGGCTTGGTTTGGGCAATAAAAACCTTTTTTAACTACATAGAGGGAGTGTTTGCACAACATTGTGAATGCTGTAAATGCCAATAAGTTGTACACTTTAAAATGGTTAATTTTATGCTATGTGAATTTCAGCTCCATAAGAAGAAATAATAAAAGATAAATAAACTGATCAGTCAACATTCTATCATGACAGACAACCAGAGATTACTATATTAAGATGAATTAAAAGTTCAGTTAAGGCAAGAAAAAATAATGCTTTAATTTGTCTACAAACTAAATTTTTGTCTTCTTTAACCAGATAGCTAACTACTGGGTTGACATTTAAATTATCTCTAAACCAAGAAATGAAATGCTGTTGAGAGGTTACACAGTGTTCCAGGGATTATACCATGTTCCATACGAATTTATATGTTAACTTTCTGCTTTCTGTAATAAGAATACTCATGATCATAATGAAAGAGGAAGATCCACAACAGCAATGGTGACATCATCAACAATAGTCAGAACACTCAACATTTACTGAGTCTGTAGTATCGCCAGGAATTGAGCTAAGTGCTTGAGGAGCATCATTTCATTCAAGTTTCATAGTAATATATGAGGCACTATTATTACCTTATTTTTCAGATGATGACACTGAGTCTCACAAAGGTCAGATAACTTGACCAAGGTCACAATCTAGTAAAAAGCAAAGCCAGGGTTCCACCAAGCAGCCTGTCTCCAGCTACCCAGATGGGTAACCTCTCTGCTAAATTGCTATACATAAAGTTTTGGTGGGTTTGCCGAATTCTGTTTAGTTTCCCTGATGCCAGACAATGCAAGCACTAACAAAACAGGGTCCCTAGGCCAAAAGCTGGGTACCAGACTGTGTTCAGTGGTCACCCAGGGTCCAAGAAAAGCCCAGACAGTGCATTAACCTGTCGATAAACCAGGACAATGTTTCCATCTAGTTGCTCTTTAATCTTAAATTTATGAACCTTTAAAATTTTGAGGATTATACACCCAACATGGTAAAGTTACACAGTGGAATACTACTCAGCCTTCAAAAAAGGACAATTTTACCCTTTATAATGGCATGGATGGACCCTGAGAACATTATCCTAAGTGAAATAAGCCAGTCAGAGAGAGACAAATACCGCATGATTTCACTCATGTGAGGAATGTAATGAACAAAGTGAACTAACAAGCAAAACAAAGACAGACTCATAGATAGAGAGCAGGCTGACAGCTCTGAGGAGGGTTAGTTGCGGGGAGGGACTGAGCAAAAAAGGACAAAAAGGGCTCGTGGACAAAGACAACAGCGTGGTGATTGTGGGAGGGGGTGGAGGTGGAAGAGCATACAGGGCGAATAAATGGTCATGGGAAAAAAAGATAAATAAATTTTTTAAAATAAAATAAAATAAATTTTAAAAAGAGAATTATTACCCAATCTAGAAAATCTATTAAAATTACCTCTTAATCAGTATTCTTTCCTTTAATAATTGATTTAGTGAATCACTCAAATATCAAAGAACCCAATAGAATATCTGTAAGTAGGCTTTTCAATTTTAGACACAAAACTATGTCTATTAAAATACACAGGGTGGAGCCAAAGTAGGTTTACACAGAGTTTATTCTTGTATTATTATTTATTAATTATGATATTATTTTCCATATGAACAACTGTAAACCTACTTTTTCCGCACTGGGTATTCAATTTTACAATAAGGACACCAGGAACATCGGGCCTGTGAAGCTGGATCACCCTGAACAACTATTCTGGTCCACGTTGTCCTATGAAAAGAATTTGGCCAAGAGACAAAACTTTTTACATGTTTCATCCAATTGACTTAACAGTAAAGCTTTATTGTACCCATAGTATCAGTTCATGTGACATATGTTCTTTTCCAAACTAGCTGTAATATAGAAATTCCACTTATATAATCCTTAGGAGAAATAGGTCAGTATTATTATCAAGTATTAGTTTATTGAAACTTTTAAGTTGCCAGACATGTGCAGCTGGTTTTAGGTCCTATTATAGAAAACAATAACATGAAACTATCACCCATCAGTCTGTGGGAATTAGAGCACACAGTTCCCACTTGGAATTCATTATGACCATGGCTGTGACTACACATACATTCCCATGTGCATGCCACATAATGTTAAAGAAGGATTCAAAAGAAAGTACACTGAACAGCCCAGATGTGTCATGGTACACATGATTCTTCATTTGAAACTCACAAAAGAAAATATCAATCAATCAGAATGCTTGGGAATAGAGTTCTGATTGATTAAATATTCTGGATTATAAGAAATACTATATTTTCACAGTGGCTAACACACTCCTTAATAGTTTTTTGTATTGATTCTATTGTATTTGTAAG
>PVKM010001925.1:0-69907 GCA_004027735.1 Carollia perspicillata
GAAAAAAAAAATATTAAAAAGCCATAACCGCTAACAATGCTGGGCTTATATTCCAAGAAGATAAGAAGAGCAGGGTGAACAGAACTGACCTGGCAGATAGCCAACTGGACAGTTACCTCAGCCTTCTGATCACGAGCCTCTGCGACCAATTGCTAAAGAAAGCACAGGCATAGCAGGGGCAGTCTAGCCAACCACAGGACTGTCCACGCGCTGGACATGCAGCCCAGCTGCCAATAGCTAACTGCCACATCTGCTTCTGTAATGAGCTTGCTTGCTTTTTCATAAAAACCCTAGCTGTGAGCAGTGGGGGCGCGACTCTCATTTGCAGCTCTAAGGAGCACAGTGTCTCCGGACACGTTCGGAGAGTTCGCCCCTGCGCAGGTAAAACTTTGGCCAATAAAGTAACATCTTTGAAACCCTGAAAGTCTCCGACGTTTGTTCTCGCGGTGGGTGGATGTAACACGCACCTCCCTTTAAATCCTAACCACCTTTGTCCAAATTTACACTCTTTGATTCTTTAAAGTTTATCCCTTGGTTTTCTCTCTTTTTCCCTTGGTTCATAGGTATGAGATTAACCCGTCTTGTGAATTTAGGCACTTTACTTGACCTTCTTCGGTTTGTGTTCCAGCTGAATCAGACTGAGTAAATTTGACCTGTCCTTCCAGTAGAAAGTGTATAGAAAAGCCCTCTGAGAATGATTAGGTGCCCCAAAGATAAGAGACAGCTATTCTTTCTTTTTTTTTTTTTACTTTATTTCTGGATTCCCTCCAACTGCCTCTACATTATGCACTTTCAGGATAAGTTTTTCATTGCAGTTTATGAAAACGAAGACAATAAGAGTATTAGAAATATTTAACAGCTTCTGGAAGAGTGTCTGTATGTTTTTTTTTTTTCCTGTTCTCTATATGTGCATATATAAAGGAAACCGTTTCTGTTTCTTCCACCTGTCTGAGATTTTAGAACATGCACAGTGTGGAAGCAAAGGATTAATAGCAGTAATTCAAATTTTACTGGCTATTTTGTCCTTATGCTGTCAGGATCCTAAACTCTTTCAATCTACCTCCCCAGTAACCTCTTAGGTATTCAGGGAACTCTCCGGTCGAAGAATACAATGTTGATATCTACCTTTTATTTTGCTTTTTTTCTATTGAGTCCCATTTCATCTGGTTGTGACTCTGCTCCTCAGACGTCATTGCACCCACCAGGCTCCATCTCATCTTCTACTGTGGTTGAACCATTGGAGCCTGGAGGACACCGAGGCGGCACGGCAGACTGATCTGAAGTGGAAAGGCGTGCTTCCCTCGCCTTTCCGTGCGGCACTAGAGATGCCGCTGAAACGTGCCAAATGGCAAAGCATCCTTGGGGAAAGTGGTCTTTCCGTTGTTTCACACCCTCTGTTTCAAATAGTCATCCAAGGGGTGACTTGACTGGGAGACAAATCGAAGTGGTAGACTTAAGACCAGATCAGAAATGTCCATCCCCTTCTGTGGTTAAAGTGTTTCCTTCATAGTCAAGCTTGAAATACCTGCATCCTTTTCCCCATAAGACGGTTTTCTCTCAGGAGGTGTCTCAGTCTTCTGATGGCAGAGCCAGAAGTTCTGTTTGTCAGATGCACCCAATATATACAGAAGGTAAATAAAAATTGTATTCTTAACCTCTGGCACCAGAAAGCCTTAAAACATGGAGCTGCCTTTAGGAAAAACACCCCAGCAAGTGCCTGAAACAGGTGGAACCTGAGACTCAAAGGCCTGGGAGTTGGCTGTTACCAAGATACTTTGTTGCTAGTGGGTGAGAGTGAAGAGAGAAACACGAGAGAGAGGCCACAGGGAGACGGTGGGATTGGGTCTAACAAGGAAAAGGGCATGAAAGAAGCCTGTGGGTCTGGGGAGGCCTGAGAGGACTTCTAAAGAACAGGAAAGTCCTGTAGGCGATTTTTAATTGGTCACTATATGGTTTTCACATTCTTACCCATTTGGGGAGGGTTTTGGACCATTACAGAGGAAAGAATATAGAGAATTGAAGCCAATGTCATTCAGACTTTATGAAATAAGGAGAGTTCCCAGATGACATCTAGGTTATATATGGAAGAAAACCAGCTAAGCTTCAATCTAGGAATCTTTTTAGACAGTTCATTCCAAATCGTAGTACAACAGAAGGGCAAGAATCCTGCCCATGGAAACCATATGAAATGGACCCAGGTAAGTTGCCGATATTTGGAGATGTTCTAGGATGAACCTAGATTGGGTAAGTAGTTCTCTATTCTGGGGAGAACACATTGCTTTAACAAATAGAAATGAAAGGAGAGTTAAGTTCTGACTTGGGTTTTAAGGGAATAAAGGCACATGTTTGGAAGAGAAACAAATAGGAAAAAGCATGTCATTGGATAAAAGTCCAGATGCACCAGAGAGGAAGAAATATGGCCATTTTCTTGACTACATTTAGAAAAATTAATTAATGGAAGCCTTAGCACAGGGAACCTTCAGGGTGTGGGCAATACATTCTTGTGGGAGAGCTATTCCTGTTCATATTAACATGCGGAGTAATTTGCAGTCATTAAAAGTATAAAATAAATGTGATGTGTAGACACCATGATTTTGGCTCTCTTGTGTAGAATACACTTGTAGTAAAACTCCAGAGGTAGAGAAGACGAAGGAGAGATGGGGAAACCATGAGAAAGTTGGGACCAACCTGGGGGCTGTGGAAAGGAAAAGAAAGAAGTGGCATAGAGTAGAGAAAGAATTAATTGTTTATAGATGAATGGCTGTGGGAAAGGAAGAGAATGAAGCTTGTTGCATTTATGGTACATTACTATCACCTAAGGGATTGTTGAGAGTAACGTTGGTTATTGGTATTAGTTGCATCAATGCAAGCTCCCATTTGCTCAGGGGTCCTGTTTTACCTGGTGCCTCATGCAGCCTCTAGGTCACAGCAGCTTACCTTTAAAACCTTTCTTAATTTAGGGCTTCTCAGCATTAGTGAAGTGGAATGGATAGAGACTATACCATAGATGATAGTTTCCCCAGCCCAGAACCAGGATTTCATTTCCCATAGGCTGTGCATAGTGGAGAGGATTATGCTCAGAAAGTAAGAGGTGAAAACAATGAGGAAGAAGGCAAGAAACCTCAGGGCAGTGAAGTGAGCTTTCATGCTGGAGTTGCTGTGGCCAGTGTGGTGATGCTGCATCTGCCTCACGTGTTGGGTCAATGAGACTATGAGCAGGATGGTGGAGGCCAGGAACAGGAGGAAAGGAATAGCCAGCACAACCATTTGCTGAGATATCATAATATTTTCCACAAAGGTCCTCAGTCCCTCAGTCCCAGTGTTGTTTCCAGGGAACTGCATCATGGAGAATAACTGAGTTTCCCTGTGATGCCTAACAGCTGAAAAAACTATGGTCACACAGGAAATCAGCAGAGAGCCCAGCAACATCCAGGGAACCAACCTCAAAATTCTCCATCTCAGCCAGAGGAAGATGGGGTGGGTGAAGGAAGAGATTTTGACACAGTAGACGACAGCAAGCAAGGTGGTTAACCAGAATGTAAGAGCATTAGTATATTCCCACAAGACTGACATGTACCGATATACAGAGTTAGGGTTGAAATAGGAGCAAAAATTGTACAGCACTGATGACCACTGTTGACAGAAGCGGCAGACGCCCAGGCTGATGAAAATCATGTCCACAGGTGACAGTCTTTTGACCCGTACCCACTCTCTGCTCAGCACTGCAACAATTAGGCTACTCTGCAAAATTATTGTCAAGGATTCAAGCAAATAGATGATCATGAAGAAAACGGTGAGTTGGTTGGGTATCATCCTTCTATTCCAAAGTATATTCCGATCTTCCTGCACACAGACTCAGAATTTCTGCAATAATTTCCAAGTAGGAAACACATTACTGGTCTTGATATTGTCTTATGCAAGAAAATACCTCCCAGAGGATGCAAATTTTCCTTGGCTTTTTAAATTTTGCCATTTTCTGATCTGTAGGATTTGCTTATGCTTTGCTTGCTGGTTTGGGTATAGGGAAATGTTGTTTGAATGTGGATTCCTACCTCCGAGGTGATTTGATTATTCCCATAAAAGAAATACCTATTTCATAACCATGCCATTTATTTCCCCTTTATCTCTGTGAGGTGATTTAACTTTTTCCCCATCTTCTTTAAATGATGGTTTCACTCTTTTAACCTCAAATTTGAACTGTAGGAAAGTATATCTATTCTGCTGAGTGCTGTGATCATGACAACCCCAGGAACCCTCTCTCCCCAGCGTCCATAGTAGCTGAGGGTCAATGCTACAACCAAAGAATGAGTGTCAATAAAAAAGTAACAAGGAAAATCCTTACTCTGAGATTCCACCCACAAAATTGCTGGAAGCCCAGACCTGTAAGTATCACCTTCCAATACAGACCACATTCATAACTGCCCCCCGAATCTTCAACTCAGTGCACTTCCCCATTGCACTTTCCACAGTTGACACGTGGCAACCCTTTGTTACTATTCTTCCAGGTCCAAAGCACTGACCTTTGTATATCTTTGGGAACTGTTCTTGTCCCATGAGCCTCACTGTTTTGTTTTCTTCTAACCTGGCTAGGCTCTTTCTGTTACTGCTCACACTTCTGAAGATGGTTCGAAAGAATCCCTCTTTATCACTAGTAAAACAATTTTTAAAAATTAAACCTGCTGAACAGAAAAACCTAGAAGCTTTGCTCACTTTAAAAAAATATATTTCCTTGTCCCTTTCTCTAACCAACCATCAGAGACTGATGGAATCATTAATGGCGTTAACATCAAATGCCACCGACTTTGGTGTCATCTGGTTCGGTTAAATTGGACTCTGCTGTGAAATGCCCATTAGATCTTTCTGGAGGACTCTCCTGCGGGCTCACAAGGAAGTCTGACCCCAGTGGAAGCAGGATGATCTGATCTGTGAGCCACCTGCTGAGGTGACTGCACGTGCCAGCTGCTCCCCGTCCGGCAGTATAGCACGGCCTTTGCTGCACCATCCCCGTCATATGTTCATGCTGCTCAAAGCCCCATCCCCAGAGGCCCTGAGCCCAAGCGAAGCATCCAGGGGTCTGTGGCGAAGCAGCCAGTGTTCACACTCTGAGCCTTCCGAGGCCCCTGGCCCTTCTATCCTTGGCAGTCTCCTCAGAGGCAAATTGGGTTTGCAGTTGCCTAAACAACTACAATAGCACATTCATGAAGTAAGGTCTTTTTCTATTTTGATTCTGGGACCACATTTTTGAACACCCAATGTTGCTTTTGTGGAAGTGAGCTCTTGGTGCAAGGCAGCTTGAAACATGAAGCTGGAAATTGAAAGGCTGAGAGGCAAAAAGGCCCCTATAAGCAGGAGACTTGTGAATTTGTGGACTTTATGTGCTATTTTGGACAAGAGACAAACTACATATTACTTCTAAATACCTAGAAATTAGTTCATAGCTATCTAGGCAGACTAGAGTGTAAATTCAGGAAGAGAGTTCAGAAAAACTATACCAGATAGAAACCAAATATTTCATTAGTGGCTTCAAAAATAAGAGAATTCTAATGATTGTTACTTGGTGGGGAAGACAGATTCATTGATGCTGTAAGTGATAAGCACCAAGTCTGGGTGGACTTTAATTATTTGAAAATAGAAGTGAGATAACATAAAGTTCAGAATTCTTGAACATAAAACAAGAAATCACTGAGCTCATGATGCAAAGGTAAACCATAGTTCTAAAAAATTCATTAGGAATCAGAATACTAGAAAGCATCTGCTTTGCATTCTCAATAAAATGTAAGAATCAGGAAATTAAAAAATGAGATGACAAAATAATAGTTTGCAATTAAAAGGTGAATTGGTTGAAATGTATCCAGACATTTCAAGGCAAAAGATAAAAAATAACGGTAAGTAGGGAAATAAGCAGTAATTGCATTGCTCTCTGCCTTGTTTCCTGGATATGCTAAGCTTGTTGCCTCCTAAAGATACGGCCTCATTCTGAGAAACCCCACAAAGCCTGTGATGCTCCACACTTCCATCTGAGGGTCTTCGAAGTGCAGCTCCCATGCTACAACCCTCATGGGTGGATACCAGACAGAGCAGTTGGACTAGGAAAGAGCATCTGTGCAAAGTAGCCTCTCCGAGGCTGGCCTGCAGTCAGAGACAGGGCCCAACATTACTCTGCTCCACAGGGGCACGCACTGTGTGTTCATGACCAATTACATAACCCAGATACTCTCTTCGAGAGAGTTCGAATGTGAGACATTCAAAGTGAGTCCCTAGACTGGTGGTTGATGTTCCCAGGGGTTCAGAGATCGAAAGCTGGCTCTTTCATTGTGTGTACATGTGAATCCTGCAGGGCCATCTCTGGGGGCCCCCCAGTCAGCACCTAGAACACTACACACCCAGGGGGCACTTGGAAAATACCTGTGGAATGACTGACGAGAACAGGAAGGGCAAACTAGAGACGCATGTGTCCGACTATATTACAAGTGTAAGGGCCTTGAAAATCATAAAACAAGCACACTAGCATAGTCAAGAAATACATACTGTTATTACATGTGATTATATATTATTCAAACAACTAAAATTGGCAAAGATGCTAAAATATAAGTGTGCCCAAATTGACAACTAGATTTTTTAGGGTAAAACTTGTGTCTCAGGTATTTCCTTTGAATGAATATGTTGAAACTGAATGAGACAGATGGTGATTACAAATTTTTTCCATCCTATGTGACATTTCGGAGAGTGGCTCCCATGATCTACACTATGGACATGCACTATTGATCAGTATTTGGACCAATGGGACTGGTAAAATGGGTCTCGAGTTAATAAAATGTGAATTCAACAATGTTCTGGTCATGTCTTTATCACGTGGTAACTTATTTACACTGTTGCAGGTAAAATAATAGCTCCCAGAATATTCACATTTGAATCCCCCAAACCTGTGGGTGTGCTACCTTACGTGGCAAAAGAAACTTTGTAGATATGATTCTGTTAAGAATCTTGAGATGGGAAGATTATTCTGGAAAATTTTGGTGGGCCCAATGTAATCACAAAGGTCCTTTAGAAGAGACAGGCAGGGGAGTGAGAGTCGGAGAGAAGTGAAATAATGTAAGTAGAAATCAGAGTCATGAGCCAAAGAATTGGGCAGCATCCAAAAGCAGGAGAAGGTAAGGAACAGATTCAGGAGAAGAAACACATCTCTGCAGATATCTCAGTGTAGACCCACAAGACCCACTCAAGACTCTGACCTTCAGAACTTTGTGAGAATAAATAAATTTGGTATGCAGAAATATCCTCTTACCTGTCCTTCCAAGCCCCCAAGTGGAAGCCTGAAAAAGCAGATGATACCAGACCATGTATATACTATTTTTTCATATATATACATATATACATATGCACACATATATTTATATATACATATACTTAAGAATAAAGTTTATAAATTAGGTACAGTAAATTATTAACAATAACTAACAATAAAATAGATGATAATATACTGCAATAGAAGTTATATGGAGATCTCCCTCCCTCTCTCAAAATACATTAATGTACTATAGTCACCCATCCAGTAATGATATATGGCCTACCTACATGATGAGATGAAGTGAAGCGAATGACGTAGGAATTGTGAGTCAGCGTTCGACTGCGGCTGACCTTCTGATAGATAATTCAGGAGGATTGTCGAGCCATGATGACATCATGTCTTCCATCCACAAATTTAATTCCTTTTTCATCTTAGCACATCATGCACTGTGGCTATAACTCTTGCAGTGTGAGGTGCGACAGCAAAACTAGCAAGAACTCTTTCCTTCACAATTTTGCAGATAGATTTTTTCTCGCCACAAACTTTAGTAACCTCAGCATACGATTTTTTTTTCTTATAGCGAGAACTGTCACCTTTTCACATAAAGGAAGCACTTTACGGCTTCATGTTCAAATTGGCGGTATAGTGACTCAAGCTTTGGAGTCGCTATAAAGTAAAAACAAGGATCACTTGAACACAGGCAGGGCGCTGCCTCTCAGCTGAGCTGACAACCGAGACTGCGCCTCCTAGTGACTTAAGGGCGGGAGCGCACGCCGTGGATTTGCAGACAACAGGATGAGTCCTGTACTGGGAGGATGGAGTGGGACATCACAAGATTTTACCCAGTTACACAGAATGACATTCAACTTAAAACTTATGAATTGTTTATTTCTAAAATCTTACATTTAATCGTTTGGACTGCAATTTGCTGCAGGTTACTGAAACCTTGGAAAGTGCTATCACAGGTAAGGGAGAACTACTGTATACATACAGTGGAATGTCACCCAGCTTTAAGACAGAAGGAAACCCTATTTGTGACAACTTTGAGGATATTATGCTAAATGAAACAAGCTAGTCACAGTAGGATGACTACTGTATGATCCACTTACATGAGTTACCAAAAATAGCCAAACTCACAGAAGCAGAGAATACAATAGTGGTTGCCAGGGGCTGAATGGTGGAGAAAATGGGAAATTGTTATTCAATGTGTATACATTGTCAGTTATGCTAGATGAATCAGTTCTAGAGATCTGCTATGGAGCATAGTGCCTATGTTAACAGTGTGCTAACGGTAACAAATGTTAACTATGTTAACAGTAACAAAATTCAGCATTTATTAAGAGGGTAAATCGCATGCTAAGTGTTTTAGCACAAAGACAAAACAAAACAAAAAGCAGGAACACAGGGACACTCTGGGAGGAGCTGCGTGTGTGTCACCTTGATGGTGTATTGCCAGTGTTCCTATATGTCTAAACACATCACATTGCATACATTAAATGTGCACAGCTCTTTGTATGTTAATTATACCCCAGTAAAGCTTTAAAAATAAAAATAAAGTTAAAACAATAACTGAGGCCTAGGTTTCATCGCCAATATTGTCACTTAATTGTCTGGGGTGTAGCCTGGGTATCAGGATTTTAAAAAAATCACTCCATCTCATTCTAAGTGCAGCTCAGTTTTGGATCACTGCTTTAGAGCCGCCTCTGTGGAGAAGATCCCTGCACGGGTGGTGATAATGCAGAACTGCTAAATATTTTACTTGGAAAATCATCAGTGGGGAGGGAAGGGAGCTCTTAATTTCATAAGCAGTTAGCAGTTGGAAATGACAGGAGGGGCTGCTCCTCCAGGAAACATTTTGTCAATCCGTGCTATGAGAATGGCCCTCTTTAAATATAATCTCATCCCTCGGTGCATTCATACAATATGAAACTTGCTGGAGCTTTCTTAGTGAATTCCCAAATTTGTGAATATGCATAAAGTATTTCTGCTATCGCCCCAAAATCTGATATATCGGTTATGCTGGTAAAGGTGAAACTTCTCTGTAACCACAACTGAAATGTTTAATGCTATATATTTCAATATTTCAAAGCATTCACCAACTCTATATGTGTTATAATTATCTAATAGCATTAAAGCCTGCACATTAGACAAAATCTATAGCCTCTAAACACAACCTTCTTCCCTAAAGATCCTATGAAGATTTATACTCTATGTATCACTTTGAGCTTCCCTGTATTATATAAATCCAGAGATATTCCAGCTTTGGAGGTAACAAATGTATTCTTGCTTTCTACAAAGAAGCTCCTTTCTTCTCTTCAGTCTGTAACTCAATTTCATTTTTCCTGGTATACATTTGTTCTGTGGAGGAAGATTGCATCCATTTTTGAAGACTTGGAGAAAAACTATTTCATCCTCACCCAAAAATGAACAGCATGGTTTGTTTACCTGCTTTCTTCTTCATGGCATCCTTTCCTGGAGAACAGAATTCCTTCCCAACAGCCTGGTCATGGACTTCTGTGCCTTTGAACCTTGTTAAATAATCCCAGATTTGTCCAAAAGGAAACAAACAAACAAACAAACAGTGGGTTCAGATGTTCCCCAATTAATCAAACACATTTTCTTCCTTGTGTTACTAGTATTCAATAACAGAATTGTTCTTTTCATCTAGCAACAACACCCAAATGATCAACATTTTAAAAAGAATATCTGCATTGGCCAAGTGATTCAGTCAGTTGGAGCATCATCCCATGCACCACAAGGTTATGGGTTCAATTCCCAGTCAGGGCAACTACCTACATTTCAGGGTCGACCCAGGTCGGGGGTGTATATAGAAGGCAACTGATCCATGTTCCTCTCTCACATCAATTTTCTCTCTCTCTTTCTGTCTCCTTTTCTTTTTCTCTAAAATCAATAAATGTATCCTCACATGAGGACTAAAAAAGTAGTAGTACTAACAGTAACAAATGTGGTCCAAGCACAGGAACAGAATGTTCTCTCTCCTATGTAATTCTGTCACCAACCTGTATAGCTCAAAGTAAATCATTTCTAAATTTCACTCTTTAAATAAGATTCATACCATTGATTTGTTCAATCTGCAATTTATTGAATGTACACATTGCTGAAACTCTGCATATTGTCAACCGGCAAATTGCTAATTATGGAAAATACAATAACTATAATTTAACATGAAAATGATGACTCCCATAGGCTTTGGGTGAAATTCTGAACAAAGGGAGTTAAAGATCACCATCTCATCAACAACAAACTGTGTTTCAGGTGACACTCATAACTGTGCTAGGAGCTATCTCTGTTTTCGTCATTCTTACTAGGAATTATCTCTGATGCCCTAGAATCTTTGAATACTCTCAACATGCAGAGCTTCTGGTGATCTGTACTAATGTAGAGGAGAGTAACTTCCCTCCCCTACTCCCATTATATTCATTTTCGGGGATACCAAAGCCAAATACAGACTTCAGAACCTCAGACATGTTTTATTGACTTTGTCACTTTCCCCAGGACATACCATAAGTGCATGAGGCTGGGGGGGTTAGCGCAGAGTGATAAAAACTACTCCCAGAGACACTCCTGCCTTACAATGTCTAAAGCCATGGTTCCCATGTATCAACAGCATCAGTATCTCCTGGAAAATAGTCATTAGAAATGCAAATTCTTGGGCCCTACCCAGACCTAATGAATAAAAATTTCTGGTGGATTGGACCCAATAATTTGATTATTTTATTTTTATTTTTAATGTTTTATTATTGTCCAAGTATAGTTGTGTCCATTTGCCCCCACCACTCTCCACCACTCACCCAACCCCTCCTCCCACCCTCAATCCTGCTTCCCTTTCGCTTTATCCATGCATCCTTTATACATGTTCCTTGATGACCCTTCCCCTTTTCCCACTATTACCTCCTTCTCCCCATCTCTGCTTACTGTCAGTTTGTTCTTTGTGGATCCAATAATTTTAATTTTAAAAAGTCTTCTAGATGATTTTGATCATTGATTTAAACATATCATGTCTGATCCCTTTTAGCCTTGGGAATGACTTTGGTCCCTGTACAGATAGGCTCCAGTTGTAAATAGATTTATCTGACTCCAATGGAAGACACAACCTTGGTCCAAGCTGAGAATCTCTCAACATATAAAAGAAGTGAGGTTTTGGTTTTATTTTTAACAGTGTCCTATGAAAATTTCCATTTTCTAATTTTGGGGCAGTGTAATATTTTCAGAGCTTGAGTACCTTAGAGAGAGGTTTTGGAATAAATATTTACTTAGTAATATGTGGTAAAGGCAAATGAGAGATAGATAAGCTACTGAAGAGCTGCTGAGAAATCTTCACTTGGTTACCTTCTGTATCTTTCTCAACTACAGGAGCAGTAACTCATCAGCCAGCCCCAAGCGCAAGCAATGATGCCAACCCTCGTGGATGACTTAGATCATTCTGTAGCACCCATTGGATTTGCATAGGGAAAATGGAACAGGGGAACAAAAATAGCAAGAAGGAAAGACAGGATGATGAAGAAAAGGGAAGGAATAAGAATTGAAGAGAAAGAGGACAAGGGTTCTTCAGTCCCCTGGTCTTTGTTCCATATCAGAATTCAGACTTGTTCACAGGCTGCTTGACCCCTCTTTGCAGAGGCAAAGAAGGCACTGCTGGGACTATGTCCCTGGAGTTTGGAAACAATAATTTCTCACAGGGGAAAATACCAACTACATGCCTCTATCCTATTAGGACCAGTTCCTGTTCCCCAAGCCTTCATGCCCATAAATTCACACATTTTCCCCATCACCATATATCTCCCCATACCATCTTCCATCTTCACCCACCCCCACCACCACCCCTGCAATCACCACACTATTATCCATGTCCACACTTTGAAAAGATAAATGATAGCATGTCTTTCTATTATGGGAATGAGGGGAGAGAGAGAGAGAGAGAGAGAGAGAGAGAGAGAGAGAGAGAGAGAGACTAACTCACACTGAGAGAGAGAGAGACACTGACTCACACTTTGGGAGCTTTGTCCTTAGTAGCAGGAGGTGGTGGGATCTATTCAAGCAGAGAATTTGGTTTTTGCTGTATGGAAGGATGGATTTTTCCCTCTAGCAGCAGGAGGAAAATAAATATACCCATGATAACTCGTAGATGGTGATAACATGATAGAAATTCCTTTCTTATTGTGCCTATTTTTTCAGAGAAGTTGGAAGGAAGGTCCCATGAGTTGAGAATGATGAAGGAATGACAATGTTGAAATTTCAACCAGGCAAATTTACGCAGTAGAGGCTGAGATGTAGAGGGGTGATGCCTTGCAGAACTATTGAGGACAGCACTTAGTAGACTGGTCAGCATGGAGCTGTGGCACCTATAGCCATGAAAATGTGCTGCTCAGATTTCCTGCTGCTGACAACATAACCAGCTGATGGTCCCAGCTTCTGCCCTTCTGAATCCACAATCACATTTGCAATAAGAGCTATGCTTCCCCATGGGCTGCCCTCACCTAATGACTGAGCACGGGGCAGGAGCAAAAGGAGGAATAATGCAGATCCATCCCAGGGAGACTGGGGACTCCTCAACTGTGCCTTTGGCTCTAGGATGCTTTTCATTCTGGCCAGAACATTCTTAGAACTGCACTGCAGTTTAAGAATCTTCCTACTTAATCTTTTTTCCTCCCTCCACTCATTTATAGAGGTCAAGTCTCATCTTATTCTGCATTTTATTTCTGTCTTCTCTAGCTTCATCATCTTTTTGTTTTATAGACATTTCTCAAATAAATCTTTTGCACGTCTAATACTACTTTGGTGTCTACTTTTTGGAAGTCTTGGGAAACATAAGTGGCACTAGGATTGGTCTGAAAAAAAGGTTAAAAAATAGGGTTTGGCGACTGACTCACTCATACCTTAGCAAACAAGGAAGACCACAATATGAGTGTTATTTGGGGCACAAAGAGTCCCCGGCACAGTATGGTGGCCTGGTTCCTAAATATTTTGCCTCTAATGAAACATACCAGTAGAATGAACTGACCTTGCAGCTGTGATAATTTAATCATTTGAAAAATACAGAGGGAACAATACAAAGACAGTGGAATTGGCTGGTTACTGATAAATTATATTGACACCCTGGAGAGGAATAAGTGGCAACTAGGGTCCCCTGGGAAGCAATTAAAGACTGATTGTGAGAGCCAGAGACACCTTTGGTAGAGTATAATGAGGTCCTTATCTCTTAAAGTGGAAGAACAAAGGCAGAATACAACTAATACTTGATATTGTTGAATAGACCCAGAGCCATTTAAATGGTCAGCCAAGTGAAGTCTATTAAAATAAAGTCAAGGACTCTGTTTGGGAAAACCTGGGATACTCTACACATGGTCGAAAAATATCTGAATATCTGTTCTTTAGGATTTGGGGTATATAGACACCATTGAGCACTCAAAAATTTTGAGGTATCCCACCTTTCTCTGTAAGAGCTAGTATGTCTCCCACATTGGAAGATGATACAGAAGTCAATCCCTTCAAGACCTCAGAAGCTGCCCCATCTTCTTTCCTGGGTGGCAGGCTGATAACAAAGGTTAAGTCCCATTGGGACCTAGATGGAGACATGGTAAAACTGATAAAAGAGGAAAAAGATTAAATATAAAAGTAGCTGAAAGAAACTGGCTATATTTATTCATAGCAGATTATACATCAGGGAATTGAAAATCAAAGCCACAATGAGATACCACTTCACACCTTTAGAATGGCCATCATCAAAAAGAGAAGACAGTGCTGGTGAGGATGTGAAGAAAAGAGAACTCTTGTGCACTGTTAGTGGGAATGTAAATTGGTATAACCATTATGGAAAAGAGTATGGAGTGTCCTCAGGAAATTAAAAATAGAACTAGCAGAATCTAGCAATCCCACTTTAGGGTATTTGTCCAAAGGAAATGAAATCACTATCTGGAAGAGATGTCTGCCCCCCCCCCCATATCCTTTGAGCATTATTCACACTAGCCAGGACATGCAAACAACCTAAGTGTTCACTGATGGATGAATGGATAAAGAAAATAGTATTATATGTCTATATTGACATTGATATAGATATGTATATATTATGTAGATATATTATTTAGCCAGAAGAAGAAAAGAAGAAAATCCTGCCATTTGACATAACCCAAAGGAACCTGAAGGGGCATCATGCTATGTGAAGTAAGTCACACAGAGAAGGACAAATAATGTATGCTCTTATTTATATGTGGAGCCTAAAAAAGCCTAATTCAGAGAATTAGAATGTAGACTGGTGGTTGCCAAGGAGTGAGGAATGGCAGAAATGGGAATAATTTGATCAAAGTGTACAAACTTCCAGATGAGCAATTTTAATAAGTTCTGAGAAATATAACATACAGTGTTACTAAAGCTAATAATATTGTATTATATACTTGAACATTGTTAAAAGAAAGTAGATCTGAAAATATTAGGCAACTTCTGGCCAAGATGGAGGCTTGGTAGATACACTTTGCCTCCTTGCACAACCAAAAGGTGACCAACAACAAATTTAAAACAAAAGATAATCAGAACTGAGAGAAAATCAAACTATATGGAAGTCTGACAACCAAGGAGTTAAAGAAGAAATATTCATTGAGACCAGTAGAAGAGGCGAAGCTGGGGTGGAGACAGGCAGCCAGGGTGGAGAGGACTCGCAGCAAGGCAGCGACTGGCAGACCTGGCAAAGTGGCAACTGGCAGGGCGGCGGTCCCACATTTGCATGGGGGTAACCTGGGAGGAAGAACTGGGGAGTGAGACGGACCGAACAACCTAGGGCTCCAATGCGTTTCCAAAACCTCTGACTGAAAAAACCTGTAGGGGCTGAGGCAGCAGGAGAAACTCCTAGCCTCACAGGAGAGTTTGTTAGAGAGACCCACAGGGTCCTAAACATACACAAAACCACCCACCTGGGAATCAGCACCAGAAGGGCCCAATTCCCTTGTGGGTAGTGGTGGAAGTGACTGAAAATTGGCAGAGAGCTGAGTAAGCTGCATTGTTCCCTCTTAGACCCCTCCCCCACATATAGCACCACAACACAGCTACATAGATTGCCCCGCCTTGGCAAATACCTAAGGCTCCACCCCTTACTATGTAAGGCATGCAGAGACAAAAGAAAATGGTCCAAATGAAAGAACAGATCAGAACTCCAGAAAAAATATAACTATACAATGAAGAGCTAGCCAACCTATCAGATGCACAGTTCAAAACACTGGGGGTAATCAGGATGTTCACAAAACAGTGGCAATCAGGTCAAAAAATAGAGGAAAAAGTGAAGGCTATGAAAAGCGAAATAAAGGAAAATGTACAGGGAACCAACAGTGAAAGGAAGGAAACCTGGACTCAAATAAACAGTTTAGACCAGAAGAAAGAAATAAACACTCAACCAGAACAGAATGAAGAAACAAGAATTCAAAAAAAAAAAAAAAATGAGGAGAGGCTTAAGAATCTCCAGGACAACTTTAAACATTACAGCATCTGAGTCTTGGGGTGTTAGAAGGAGAAGAGGAAAAACAAGAAATTGAAAACTTATTTGAACAAATAATGAAGGAGAACATCCCCAATCTGGCAAAGAAAATAGACTTTCAGGAAGTTCAGGAAGCTCAGAGAGTCCCAAAGAAGCTGGACCCAAGGAAGCACACACAAAGGCACATCATTATTACATCACCCAAGATTAAACATAAGGTGAGAATCTTAAAACCAGCAAGAGAAAAGGAGACAATTACCTACTAAGGAGTTCCCATAAGACTATCAGCTGATTTCTCAAAAGAAATCTTACAGGCAAGAAGGGGCTGGAAAGAAGTATTTGAAGTCATGAAGGGCAAGGGCCTACATCCAAGATTACTCTATCCAGCAAAGCTATCATTTAGCATGGGAGGGCAGATAAAGTGTTTTCCCAGATAAGATCAAGTTAAAGGAGTTCATCATCACCAAGCCCTTACTATATGAAATGTTAAAGGGACTTATCTAAGAAAAAGAAGATAAAAAATATGAACTGTAAAATGACAACAAACTCACAACTACCAACAACTGAACCTAAAAAAAGCAAAAACAAAAATAAACTAAGCAAAGATTTAGAACAGGAACAGAATCACAGAAATGGAGATCACATGGAGGGTTATCAGTGGGGAAGGGGAGGGTGGGAATGGGAGAAAAGGTACAGGGAATAAGTAGCATAAATGGTAGGTAGAAAATAGACAGGGAAGATGAAGAATAGTATAGGAGATATAGAAGCCAAAGAACTTATATTTATGACCCATGGACATGAACTAAGAGGGGATGGGAATGTGAGTGGGAGGGGGTGTGCAGGGCGGAGGGAAATAAAGGGGGGGGGAATGGGACAACTATAATAGCATAATCAATAAAATATATTTAAAAAAAGAAAGTAGATCTTAAAAGTTTTCACAACATACACACAAAATATAATTTTGTGAGGGGCCAGAGGTGCTAACTAACCCTATTAGGCTAATTATTTGACAAATATATGTGTATCAAATAATCACATCATACAGCTTAAATTTACATATTATATGCCAATAATATCTCCATAAAGCTGGGTAAAAATAACAGATTGAACTCTACAGATAAAAAGATTAGTGAACATGAGTAAATAACTATAAAATCTATCTGAAATAAAACTTAAGGTGAAAAAGGTATGGAAAGGTGATAGAAAAAAATGCTGTAGAACAACTTTGAGTGTCCTGATATAAATGTAATGGGAGTTCCTGAAGGAGATAGAATGGGGAGAGGGGAAGGAACAGAAAAACACTTGAAGACATTAAAAAAATAGGTAGGCTCAGTAGATAACTGGATAATTGCAAAACATCCATACAATGAAATCTTACTCAGAGCTAAAAATAAATGAGCTGTCAAGCCATGAAAAGACATTGAGAAATCTTAAATGCATATTACTGAGTAAAGGAAGTCAGTCTGAAAATGCTACATACTCTATAACTGCAACTTCATGATACTTTGGAAAAAAGCAAAATTATGGGGATATTAAAGAATCACAGTTCTAAAAAATTGGGGGCATGGGGAATTTTGGGGGCAATAAAACTATTATTCTGTATGCTACTGTAATGGTGGATACATGTTATGATACATTTGTCAAAACTCACAGAATGTATACCACCAAAACAGCCAACCCTAGTGTAACTTACAAACCTCGGGTGGTGATAATGATGTGTAAATGCAGATTCATTCACTGTAACGAATGGATCGGTCGCGCTGGAGTGGGATGTTGATAGTGGGGAAGGTCTGGTCGTGTGGAGAGGTGAAGTGTATGGGAACTCTGTATTTTATGTTCCATTTTGCTGTGCACCTAAAGCCATTCTAAAAAAAAATCTATTTTAAAAATAATGATAGTCCTGGCCATGTGGCTCAGTTGGAGCGTAACTTTGTGTTCCAAAATGTTGCAGGTTCGATTCCTGGTCAGAGCACATGCCTCAAGTTGCAGGTTCCATCTCGGGTTGGGTTGGAACTTTCTATTAATGATCACTCATCTCCTGTATTTGTTCAGAGCCCCTGAGAAGATGACACCAGAACAGGGTTAGATATGCAATAGATTTATTTTATAAATGCCCATGAAATAAAAATGGATATAGTTGAAGAAGGTGAGATGGTCCACTGGACACCGATGAAGGTCTGACCTGGACACCGATGAAGGTCTGCCCTAGATTTATTTTATAAATGCCCATGAAATAAAAATGGATATAGTTGAAGAAGGTGAGATGGTCCACTGGACACCGATGAAGGTCTGACCTGGAGTGGAGGAGAGGGCCAGGAGGAAGACTGAGTAGCAAGGTTGTCAGGCTGCAGTACAGTTCTAAGAAAGTTTCATTCAGGCCAGTGAGGAATCATCAAGCCACAGTTGTGCAATTATGGAGTCTCCTGTCTTGCAGGAATGAGACAGTTTTCAGTGTCATAAAGTATGCTAAGCTTTCCCAGGCTATTCCTAACTTCTCGAAAATATCCGCTCATTATCACAAAGGGAACCAGATGAAGGAATGTGGTGGACAGCTGCTTGAAATACACCCCATGTTGGGAAAATAACTCAACATGAATGCTTTAATGGTGTTGAAACCATAGGCATCTCTTCATGAAGAAATCTGGCCTCGGCCCTAACACAGATAAAAGTTGCCAGTGGTGGCAGTTTGGCCTTGTGTCCGGAGTATATACTGTTTCATTCATTATTTCATGGATCAATAGTTCAAGATTTCATTTAACCCAACAGATAAATTTGCAGACAGTTTCGTGGAAGTAAAATGTAGTGTGGCGAGGAAAATAAAAGGAGTACTTGAGAAAAATGTCGATTGGGTTTCTGAAATATGACAATAAACAACATGTGGTTGCTGTGAATATCCTCACAGATTACATCTGTACTAGACGTTCTCCTTTTCCTTGTCGGCTGGCATGTGCTGAAACAGCACATTTTTTCAAATTACCTTGTAATGCAATGACCTGACTATAAAAAGTTTATCAGAGGAGAACTCATTCCTCACCTCGCCAACTCACACTAGTCCTTTCCTCCAGGTCCCTTGACCCTGTTTTCAGTACTCTTGATCTTCATCTGTTTTCCTTGGTCTCTTTCCTCTTGTGCCTTCTTCATTAGCTCCTTCAGTGTTACCATCGCTACCACACTGCAGCAAAACTGTCCGATGATTCTTCTGTGCCTAATCTTCCCTGTGTAGTTCACCGATGACTGAATGGCTGGACACCAAGACTTTTCCTCTTTTATTCCTCTTTATTTACATTTCTTCTTCAACCATCAATTCCTCGACGAACAACAATGCCGAACCAAGTCCTTATAAAAATGAGATTTACGGTTGTTCTTGTATCTGAATTCTTCCGAACAACTCAGGAAAACAGATTTCTATGTCCTCCCTGACACTGGGCTCTTCATTTCCCCTTCACCTCAGCCTTTCCCACGCACCTGGGGCTTACTGTCACATTTTGTCCTCTCCTTTGAAAACTTTATCTTCGTACCTGCAGAAGCTTTTATACTCTAAAACATTCTCAATACTCAGATGATAAAATCAAGACAAATAAAAACCCAACAATTAGAACTAAAATTGCATAAAACCCTGAAAATCTTTTTGGCTTTTATTCATGCTCTCATCTTTTATTATTTTCAACTACAGTTTATATTCAATATTCTTTTGTATTAGTTTCAGGTGCACAACATAGTGGTTAGATAATCACGTTCTTCACAAAGTGATCCCCTCAATATTCCCAGTATTCACCTGGCCCCATACATAATTATTTAATTTAATACAGCCCATTTAAGAGACTGTATTTTCTGGACTCCTTTGCAACTTACATGTGGCCATATAACTAAGTTCTGGCTAAAGAGATGTAAACAGATGTGATGTGCAGAGTTTCGAAGGATTCCTTTTCTCCATCTCGTTGCCCAGAAGGTAAATATAAGAGCTGGCACTCTAGCAACCATTCTGTCTCATAAACCAGCCTGCTAAAGACTCTAAGGCGGCATCAGTGAGGTACAGGAAGCCTGGGTCCCCGATGACCATGGCGCTGTCATCTCTTCGAAGGCTGCCAACGTTTAGAGTCCTTTTATGAAATATATAAACTTCCACATTACTCAAGACATTATTTTTGTCGCTATCTTCACATGCAGGTGTGCCTAATTCTGACAGACTACTTTTTAATTACCTTCCTTTCATAATTGACTTTAATTTTCTCTATTTTACTTCACTTTTACCCAACATTTTCCAAAATTTACTCACAAAAGGCAGCAGGCACTCCAACAGAGTTGAATCACCATTTTTATTTTTAAAAACATTTTCTATTAATTAGTATGATAATATTCTATTAATTTAGTAGCACAACCTCCTTAATCTGTTCATTATTCTGATAGTAACAGACAAACAATAGTTTTGCTAGATGAGAAGGTAGAAAAGTGGATGATTAATCATACATTGGAGAGAACTGTGAAAAAACAACATTGTTAAACAAGGTTAAAAGATATTATTTTCCCTGAGAATAACTTGAAAAGGGGCCAGTTATTTTAGTGTGAACTTCATCATGAGAGGTACAAATTTTGAAAAAGTGCTGTTTGTGTTCACAATGCAGGAAGACTGCCTCCTTTAGAAGCGATTGTAGTGTGTAAATGAGAGGCCAACATGGACGGAGCACAGTAACAAACTATGGAAACGATCCCTGAAAGTATCGTCTTGGATGCAGCATAGCAATCACGATGTAATAAGCATGGGTCGTGAAGTCATGAGGCTGAATTTGGAAGATGAACAACATTGACCTGTAACCATGGAAACACAATGGGATAACTATAATTCTAAACCTCTGATCAGTTTTTGTTCAGTATTAAATGCTGTTTGGAAAAGAAGGAAAATGGAGTGCTGAGAATGCCCAGACGTACACTTAACAAACCTTTTTGAAGTCAAATAAGCAGAGCACTATTAAATGTTTGCCGTGACCAAAGGCAGGCTCACATTCCAACACTTGTCTAATCTGACACCAGAATGGGTCCTCACAGAGGAAGTGACAAGGCTAGCAGTTTTCATTCATTCTTCGGTTGGTATAAATGAGAGAAAATCAAAGTTACTAAAGACACGTGACCAGGTTGATTGATATAAATAAAATAATGTAGACACTTACAGACCATTTAGTCTATTTCCCTGTGTATCACACTGAGAGAAGAGGGCCAAATTGTTACTAAATTTCAACTTATTTCCACTCCACTCCATTAGCAGCCATTTTCTCGCATCTTCTATATGCTTAAGACTGTAGTTAGCAATGGCAACCTGCCTGAGACTCAGTTCTGAAGGGGAAAAGTCACTGTCAGGAGGCCTGTGAAGATGGCCTTTGGAAAGTACAGTGAATTTCCTAGACCTCTGGGTACTCACACTGAACATTCTGCACAAGGAAAGTCTCTCAGACCCTTATTCATAATATAGTCATTACTTCACACACAACTGGGTTAAGTTTGAATCTGTAGTGACCAAGCGCCTAAGCAGATTAGAAGCAGAACCTAAGAAGAAGGAAGCAAAGACACTAACAACCAGCGCATGAACTCTGCTGAGGATGACAAGCATGACCCCCAGTACATGAGTGCGAATGACAACAAAAGAGACTGAAAGACTTTTTGAAACGGATGTTGAAAACCTTGAGGACAGTTAATCGCAGTTATTAGCTTTAAGAATTGATGACCTACTTAAGTCATCAGCCAAGAAAGTATATTATATACTAGAGAACAATAATTGATGATGATTGATATTTACTGTGTTGTTGTTATATGTTAGACACTGTCTAGGCATTTGAATACGTTTGTCTCATTTAATTCTTGAAACAAGCATATGTTATAAATATTGTTATTGCCCTTATTTTACAGACTTGGGAAGTGTCCGGTATTTTAATTCATTTGCAATGTGTTGTAAGCTTTGGGGGCCGGGAGCTGAGACGTGATTTAAACTCTGGTCTCTAAGATAAAGCCCCAGTTTCTTCAGTGTGTTTATACCACCCTTCACTATCCTATGCTGTATCTCAAAAGAGAACTATTGTTTTAAACCCAGTGTCTTTTTATATAGAAGGGAAGTGAGCTAATAAGGTTACATTTGTAACAGCCAGCTTTATTGAAAGTTTAGCACATGCCGAGGGCTAAAATTATTTCATTTACTAGTACAGATATGGCAGGGGAACACTATTAGTATCCTCATTCAATTGCCAAGTAAATGAATTTCCTTTTTCCACAGTGGCATGACTTTTAAATATTGGAGTGGAGCTGGGATTTAGAACCAGATATTCCTGTTTCTAGAGCGAAGTGTCCCTGGTGGGGTGGAGAAACGTGGGCTCTCTCTTTCGCCTGCAGTCCGACTTCACCTCAGCTTCTCCCAGACATCTCCGGCACCCTCATAAATTCTTTTACACACTCATTTCCCATATTACAAACCTTGCACATTTAAACCTATCTTGATGCCTGATTCTCAGAGAATCTGGACTAACATAGTTATTGGTGTTTGCTAAAAAGTTTGAAAAAGGAAGACTCATTGGTAGATGGCAGACATTATTTTGAATTACTTTAATAGGTATTGAAAGCTGTAGGTGACAATCCCTTTAACAGGATTGCATTCCTTGGTATTCAGAGTTTTCATCTCATTGTTTATTTAAAAATTATTGTTTATTTAACAAATCAATTAAATTGGGCCCATTCAATGTAGGATACCACTCCATTTTCACAGGGTCCTAAAAGAAAGGTACTGATTGATTCCAAAGCAGCACCTGCTGTGCAGAGGGGTTGGTCCAGGTGCCTGGAGGCTACACCTTGCGCCTGCGACATACAGGCTGGGTATTGCAGGAAGGATGGTCCCGAGTCTTTCTTGTTCAGTGAGGAAAGTATACCTCCTGGTTGTTGCCTCCGCCAGCCAGTTATCTGGTTTGATTTTCCCAAGTTCTGGCCAGGTTTACTACTTGTCCTAGTGTTCAGAAGTGTTTTGATATTTTTCCGTTTTCATGTTTATTAGAGCAGGTATTGTGATTCTGCTAACTTCGTTCTATTTTAATTCACTGTGAATTTGAATTAAAGTAAAGCAAATGTGTAACTTTAACCTAAATGCACATTACTTAGAAAATGTTAAGTATTCCTTATGAAAAAGATGTTTAGTTTTTGTGGGACTATATAGTCTTTAAATAAGTATAGAGCTAATGGTCTTTGAGTCTATGTGTCTTCAAATATGTAAGTGAAATCTATTTTTTCTATAGATGGAAGGCCTATGATTTTAACTTGGGTGGTAAACGCAGATGGTCTCTGACTACTGTCAAGCATTTTATATTCAAGAATATAGAAGCATAAAAGCAAATGTATTTATAGCATAAAAGATTTAGGTGTCTATTTCTTGGTCGGGACAATTCAAAAATCAGAAAATATAAACAACCCATGATAATTTAACCACAATCAATAAAAGTAGCTATATTAGTTTCTATATCTGTTTTAATAAATTACCATTACTTTAGTGGTTGAAAATAACACACATTTATTATCCTAGAGTTCTGGAGGTCAGAGGCTGCCATGGGTCTGCAGGGCTGTGCTCCTTCTGAAGCTCCAGGGAGGACCCATTTCCTTGTCTTCAAAAGCTTTCAGAGGCTTTCTGCATTTTTTTTCTTGGCTCGTGGCTGCTACCTCCATCTTCTGGACCAACCGTGCAGCATCTTCAAACATGTGTCCCTGTCTCCTCTGCTTCAGTCGCCACTTCTTCTCTGCCTCTGTTGTCACACTGCTTTCTTTGACATCTCCCACTTCTGTCTTACAAGGACTTTTGCAATTATTGGGGCCACTAAAATAATGCAGGATAATCTCCCAAGACTGGCGTGGCTCCCAAGCCAAGATGCTTAACTCAATCATATTTGCAATGTCCCTTGGACAATGCAAGGTAACATGTTCACAGGTTTTGGGGATTAGAACAAGAACATTTTGGGGGGATCATTATCCTGCCTACCACACAAGTTTTAGTAGTAATAACAGAAGTAAGTTAAAACAATGAACATTTTAAAAGCATTCCATCTTTGTCTGGTGAGAATATAAATGGTTAAATTCTATAGACATTTTGGCACTATGAACCAAAGAACTTCAAAATAGCTATATCTTTCTGGTCCCCCAAATGTATATATATAATATTGTTTATCAGAAAGAAATTTGATTACAATAAATGGAAACAACTTAATGCATCATGGGAGAATTAGTTAAATACATTTTTATATACCCATAATAATGCACCAACAATATTTTTAATAAAATAACTTTGAAGGATATTCAAAAATATAAAAAAGTCCTCATGGTATTTTCATAAGTGAAAAAAGGTTACACTCTACATATCACATGACCCCAATATTTCAAATTTACATGTTAAAATATTTACACAGGAGCATATATGAAAGTAGCAAAATTCTGACTCTTCACATTTCACTAGTAGAGTTTGAACAATTTTAGTTTTTGGATGATATTCTCTGTATTTTCCAGTTTCTAAGTTGGATATGTATTATTGTAATAATAAAAAGAGTAAATATGTTTTTAGAAATTTCAGTGATCTTAATCCCCTGGATAAAGATCTTAATCCCCTGGATAAAGATCTTTTAGAAGTAAGCTTTACATAGGTAAGCATGCTAATCAGAGCTTCTAAGATGATAAAGCAGGGACAGATGGGCGAACAAACTATAGCAGTTTAATTGCGAGCATCCAAATACTTTTCAGGCCTCCGTTGTTGCTCAGAAACACCTCAGACTTCTTTTTCTTACTTATATTTTGATATTATTATTATTACTATTATTTATTAATTCCTAAAGCTTTTGACTTATGTAAAATTTAGAGAATTTATTTTTCCTGTATGCCTGCTTAATTAAACTCCTTTCAAAATGTGTTAATATTGTTATTCGTTATATTGCTGTCAGATTTTAACTTGTAGAATTACCATATTCCAAGAGCACGTTGTTTAAAAATAAAACTGTGCAATTATACAGACACAGAAGAAGATTTATGTGGCAAATCCTTGCGTTGTCCCAGCAATTTTATTACATAAGGAGATGAATGCTCAATTAGCCAGAAACCTTGGCGAGTAATCAGAACAACTTATTCCTCAATTATACCAGTTAATAAATATTTGTGTATTTAATACCTTTTTGTGCCAAGAGCTTAGAAATACACTTTAAAGAGTATATACAGTACACTCTTTACAATATACAATATACAAAATACAATATATTCTATACAATATACAAAAAGAGTATATACAATACTCTTTTTTTTACAGTACTCCATATAGCTTATTTTTAATAACTGGGAGACATTCAAGACCTTGTCTTAAATTGTTCAATTATTCACCAGGTAACAGGTAATTATTCAACAACAGGGGTTTAACAACAGTCTTGCAAGTACCCTGGAAGTATGATGCACAATGTCATTTGACCTCCAATAGAGACCCAGAGTGTGCTAGAGCTTTGGCAGTCTCGGAAGTGATTTTCTGTGGAGTGCAAGCATTGCTTCTGTGGTAACCCTGATGCTGTTCAGGATTCAGCCCCAAGAAATAGGCACACCGAATGACCAATCTGCTGCAGAATTAACTGAGAGTATTGTTTCATTGATTGTTTTAACCTTCTAGTGACTTTTCAGCATTTCATGTTTGCAGGTTTAAGAAGGGAGAATCATTAGTATCATGGTAATAATAGAATAATATTTACCAGAGGCCATCCAGAGTCTTGTGCCACGACTTCTGTGTCCTTAGGGAAGTCACTTAGCCCTTTGGGTTTTGATTTTCTCATCACTGGGCAGGAGAGAGTGGTTGAGACTTCAAATGTCTAAGTGACTTCTCTAATGTCTTAGAGAGAAGAGCTCTGGAATTTCTTCTGGGTCCTCTTTTGACAATTAAGAAATATCCAAAAGAGAAATGTCACTAGTAGAGAGAAAGCAGGTAAATGTCTCATAGGAGGATTTGGGGAAATTTACCTGAGAAAAGAGAAAAATATAAGGGAAACCTATTTAAAAATATATGCAGAGTCCTGGCCAGGTGGCTCGGTTGGTTGGAGCATTGTCCCATACACCAAAATGTTGAGGGTTGGACCCCCGGTCAGGGTGCGTACAGGAAACAACTGATGGATGTTTCTCCCTCTCTCCTTTTCTCTCTGTCTCTAAAATCAATAAACATATCCATATAGAGGTATATGTATATATATACATACACATCCCTCAGAGCTGCTATCTGGTGGGCTAGGTTAAAAGGATCTGGAGAACATAAGCAAATGCCAGATAGAGGGCGCTACACAGAGGACGAATGGTATAGGTGCTTTGAAGTTGAAGGGAAGAAGATAAGACACACTAACAGTGGAACAGGCTGCGGTGTACAGGGCGGAATGCTCCCTGACACTGGTAATAGCAGGAAGACAGAGGATCTGCTACGTCATGAAAAATATCTATGGATGGAGTAACGGACTGGGCTATAACACTTTTCTAGTTTGTCGAGTCTATTTTTTCATGATAGGAACAATATTATTTTATAAATGAAGATAAACGGACTTAGTTAACATTTATTTCATTTCATTTTATTTTAAAAGCATAAAGAGACAGCTCGGGGAGGGGAATCAGATGATCTTGTTTTAGTAAAGTTTTTTATTCCCCCTCCTAAGTGTGTGAACTTGATCAAGTCACTTGAAGTGTTTGTTTCCTCATCTGTTAATACCAAATAGCTATCTAATTCTTGAGGTTTTTGTGAGGTCAAGTCAGAAAATACGCAAACGTGAAACCCCCTTGCATTGCCAAAAGTGCTAGACAATCATTTGTTTCCTGTTACTAGTACTCTTTATAAGACCTCTTTTATTGATCCTGTAATAGGCCCTTTCTCCATTCTCTTAAGTACTCTAAAAGGATTATCCACCCTTATCTTACAATTTAAAACTGAAACAAACTGCAGGTTAAATTGCTAGTCATATCTAAACCCAGAATAGGACACAGATTTTCTTCTCAGAGTAAAAATGAAGATGCTCTTTTCAGGTAAAGAAGACATTTCTATGAGTTTCTTCATTGCAATTTACTGTGCTAGAAATTGGTGTCCAAGGTTATTGGTGCCTGATGTGCAATTTGATCAGCACATGGTGAAAGCTGAAAAATGACAGAGAGGAGTAATGGGGCTGAAACTAAAGGGTAATTCATGGGGAAGAGGGGAGAAAGTATTTGTAAATTGCACCAGATGGGCTGGCTTCTCAGTAATTCTGACTGAGTCCAACTACTTGATGAGCAATTATGGAATAGAGGATCACTGAATTTGACATAGATTTTATAAGACTTTAAGATGTCTCTCTATATGTCTTTTGGAAAGGTCATATTTTCAATTTCCTCAGAGGGTGAAGGAAAAATTGCCCTTCATTAACTTCAGACATTTTTCTCTTTAGTATTTGTGAAGGACTGAAAGTTCGAGAATGAAAGTAAAAGACACATTCTGTATTTCCTAGATGTTGTAAGTAGAAAAAAAATAGAAGGCAAGAAGAACAGATAAGTCCCCCAAAAGATGATATAAGTCCTGCCAAAAGCAGTAAAAAAAATCTGAAGTTACCTGAGCTGCCAAGAATATATACTACTTGAAAAATTCAATCATCATTCTTACGAAACTGAAGAAAACCACAAGGTGTTGAGCACTCAACTGACCAGAGATGTTGGGTTGCTCAGAGAAATCTTGGCATGTTGTCCTTGAGCTGAGAAATCATACACGTATATAGGGAATGGCTCCATTTATCACACTACAGTGATCCTTAATGGATAATTTCCTTTTAAAAGATTGTCAGAGCACTTACATTTTTAACTAAGTGTTAATCTGAAAGGTAAATAGGGTGGTAATTGAAAAGGAAACATATTAGTCACAAAGGAGAAATGTCGAAAGGAGAGGGTGATTGCTGTGTGTGATATTTTTAATGCAGAAATTTCAAAAGTTGATCTGTTTATGTAATAATCATAATCATAATAAATGATTTTTACTTAATGGGCAATTGCCTAGACAAGGAATATCAAATAGTTTCTTGGAAGAAAATGAAATATTTAGCACATTTTGTTATTGTATTATCATTTGCTAGTTAAAAATGCCTGAGTACAAAACCAAGAAAATTGACCTACAGGGCACATTTGCCTGCAAACAAACACCCACATGAACAGGAGGAAAGAAAGGATCACTGGGGGAAAGGTTGCATTTTTATGGGGTCACTTTCTTCTCTCTCCATAACTTAAAGGCCACCAAGCAACATTTCTATTTCTCTTAACTTTCTCTGACTTTCTTTAATTGATGCTGGCAAGCTCCTGAAAACTTCTGGAGAAGATATCTGAGCTCTAATCTGACCAAGGCAGTGGAGAACATTTCAGTTTCTTTCTCATCTTGTGACATTCCTTATATTGGGTGTTCAGTATTAATTTGTCTAAAAACATATCCCAGCTATACCAACATGTTTACACTAATTGTCAGCTGGAAAGAACCTTTAATTTTGGAGGTAGGACAACAATTTGGCTGTAACCACAAATGTGGAGATTAATATTGCTAACCTGTGACAAACCAAAAAGAACCCAGGTGCTGGGTCTGTGAGGAAGGTCATACCTTCCAACTTTCTCTTCTTTTCTCTCTTCCAACTAAAATTTGTGCTTGTAAAAACTCAATATGTATAGGTTACATCAATACTTATACTTTCTTAAGGTATGCTGAGCTATATAATAGAGACATTAATAAATAAGAGTAAACAGTAATATAAATTTTATGATAAAAATAATAGTTAGAAACTATTTTCAATGATTTATTATTTTATTTTGATCAGTGGACTTATTTATACTCATGACATCTAGCAATGAGTTTGTACAGTCTATTATGAGAAAGAAAACAAATTAATGACTAGCTGCTTCAGATGCAAATGAAGGCCCATAGGTGGGTCAAACTTTACTTTTTACATCAAGTTGTCTTTCTGTACATACAAAGCCCGCCTCCCATGGGAATACCTTCTTTCTTCAGTCTCCTGCCCTCCTCTTCCTCCACGTTGTCCTCTGACTTCTTTAGCCTCTGTCACCCTGACAAGGTCCACCTTTTTTTAGAGGCAAGGTTCAGTGGCTCTGAGGTAAGGGTGAGTGACAGTTCCCATGGCCAGACAGTGATAGGTTCTCACCACCCCTCAGATGGCCAATAGACATATGAAAAGATGTTCAGTGTCACTAGTCAACAGAGAATGCAAATTAAAACCACAATGAGATATTACCTCATACATGTCAGAGTGGCTATTGTCAATAAATCAACAAACAAGTGCTGGCGACGATGTGAAGAAAAGGGAACCCTTTTGCACTTTTGGTGGGAATGCAGACTGGTACAGCCACTGTGGAGAGCAGTATGGAGATACTTCAAAAAATTAAAAATGGATCTGCCTTCTGACCCAGCAATCCCACTTCTGGGAATATATCTGAAGAAATTGAAAACACTAATTCAAAAGAACATAAGCACCCCTATGTTCATTGCAGCATTATTTACAGTCTCCAAGATATGGAAGCAGCTCAAGTGCCTATCAGTAGATGACTGGATAAAACAACTATGGCACATTAACAGAATGGAATAGTACTTGGCCATAAAAGAGAAAAAAATTTTATCTTTTGTGATGGCATGGATGGACCTGGAGAACATTATGCTAAGAAAAATAAGCCAGTCAGAGAAAGATAAATACCATGTGATTTCACTTATATGTACAATCTAAGGAACACACTGAACTAAAAATCAAAACAGAGACAGACTCTTAGAGAGCAGGATGGCAACCATGTGGGGGGCGGGTAGGAAGCAGAGGGATCAAGTAAGAAGGAAAAAGGACTCATGAACATGGACAGTAGTGAGGTGATTGTAGTGGAGAGAAGGCACAAGCGAATTAAATGGCAATAGAAAAATACGATAAAAAAAAACCAAGAGATTTCTTTTTCCCAGTCTCTTCTGAATGAACCATCTATGGCACACATTCAAATGTCTCATGTAATGTTATTAAACAAAGCAAACAAAGTCTGCTTTACCAAAAGCCCCTTCCCATCTAGGGGGAGATAGAACAAATGGTCCGATCATCCATTCTCCTGACACCCCTTTACCCCATCGCATATTTGATAAATACCTACTTCAAGGGACTTGTGATACCATCCCAATATTTGTTCTTGAATTATTTAGGTAAATCATAGATAGAGCCTTGTTTTCAAGTTGATGCCATCTTTAAAATAAACTTCTGTAATTCCCTTTATTTTCTGAAGGATGGAGAAGCTGAGTCTATATGATATTAAAATGGCTTGTCAATTTGGTTAAAAACCAGTTTGTCTTGTCCCTTATTACAATGGCAAAAGTCTTAGTATTATAAAATTTGTCTTTTAGTCTTATTTTCACTGCTTACAATCTCTCATGTTTCTGTTGCTTCTTGAAAATAACCAAGAAAGCATTACTTCTCACTATTTCACTGAGCTGTTTTAAAGAGCAAATGTGATAATGTATGAGAAAGTGCTTTGAAAAGTGCAAAAAAGAATTATGTAATTGTGGAGTAGCATGTGCTTAAAATAAGCATGCAGATGATTTGTTCCCCTATTATAGGTTGAGCGCCAGGGGCTACTGGTAATGCAGCCAGTATTTAATATCCCCTTTTTCATTTCTAACAGAACTTTCATTTAGTTGAGATAGCAATGTCGCCAACTTAAAAAAAAAATCACATTTCCAAGCTCCCTTTCAGAGGAAAGCAGCCACAGTTACAGTTTGGGTCACCCAGGTACAGGTAGAAGTTACTTGTTAGGATCTCTGGGAAATCTTAAAAGAATAACTAAACTCAACTGCCCTTTGCCTTCTCCTCTCACTTCTTCTACTTTCATGAAATGTGGATGTTTTGGCTAGAACTGTAGCTGTCATTTTATGACCTTGTGGTGACTTTAAGGCTGGCAACTATCAGAAAGCATGGTGCAGTGGAAAAGCCCAGGGTGCCCTGGTTCATTGATCCTACCCAGAAGCTGATGCTTCTGGAATATCCAACTCCAGACTGATTATGCTACATGGAAAACAAACAAACAAACGAACAACCCTCTACCTTGTTTAATCCACTTTTTCACATATATATTTTTCACAATCAGGGCAGTTCTTACCAGAAACAGGGTAACTGTACTATCCATAGTTCTATTAGTTGAGTTTAAGTATACATATACCCAATGGTAATATCTGATATTTTTACTGGCATCTCACATGTATCTTATATGTCCCACTGACATTATACATGCAAAGACTCTAAAGTTTGAGGCAGCCTTCTTTCAAAAACTCTTTCCTAAACCAAAATGTGGTGCCATTCCCTTACATCCTTGAAGATATTAATTGCACCTTCCTGTTATCAGTTCTCAACTCTGTACTTGGTCTGTAAACTTTTTTATTTTTTATGCAGTTTCTAGTGATCCTTTTAGACTGCATATATATCACTAGCTTAAACTGAATTTAAACTTTTTACTACCTAGAGAAGTATATCTCTACTTTTTCTCTTACCATGGAACACATATCAAACATATATATATATGCTCCTTTTCTTACCATGATTTTGTTCCTTACTCTCCCCAATTCATGATTGTGTATATAATGTATTATAAATGTGTCTATATACATGCATATATTTGTATGTTGTGTGAATTTATATCTATTGATATATCTATTTTAAATTTTTTTCATAGAATGTGTCAATTTTTTTCAGCCTCCTGGCCTCTACTTTCTCATGTCACCCACATCTTTAAAGTACATTTTAATATCAACTCTTCTTTTCAAATTCAATTCAAGTGTTGTCTCCTTCATAAAGTCTTTTCACCTCTGTGGATGTAATTGATCTTTTCCTTTGCATATCCATTGGTCCTTGTAAACACTTCTATAACACTTCACTGCCTTTTAAATCGACATATTCTTCTCCCTGTATGAGGCCACACACTAATAAAAGTTAGGGGCCATGTATCTAATATCTATTGACAAGAGTGCTTGACTCATAACAGATACTCAATAAATACTTCTCAAATATTGTTTGTGGACTTAAAAAGTACTGTGGGAAAAACTTCAGAAAAAATTATTAGAACATATTTATAAACATGACTGACAGGAAATTTTCAAATTTACCCTGCTTAAAACCTTAATAATAGTTCAAAATAAAAGCTCCCCAAATTTGGTCCTAAATGTGTCCCCTGACACACAATGTAGTAATGACTACATTACTCTGTGAACTTTGGCTTATTTAAAAGACAAATGCTTTATAAATTTAAGATATTAACCCCTTATCAGATGTGTTGATGAATATGTTCTCCCATGCTGTGTGTTGTCTTTTTATTTTGTTGATGTTTTCTTTTGCTCTGCAAAGACTTTTTAGTTTCATGCAGTCTCATTTGTTTATTTTTGTATTCCCTTGCCTGGGGAGATATATACAATAAAATAGTGCTATGAGCAATATCTAAGATTTTGCTGCCTATTTTTCCTTCTAGGATTTTAATGGTTTCACATCTAATATTTGTCGTTAATCCATTTTGAATTTATTATTGTGTGTGGTGTAAGAAGATGGTCTAGTTTCATTTTTCTGCATCTACCTCTCCAATTTTCCCAACACCATTTTTTGAATAAACTATCATTAGCCCGTTGCATGTGCTCGCTTCCTCTATTGAATATTAGTTGAGTATAAAGGTGTGGGTTTATTTTGGGGCTCTCTATTCTGTTCCACCAATCTATGTGTCTGTTTTTATGCCAGCACCACGCTGTTTTGATCACTAAGGTCTTATAGTAGGGTTTGATATTAGATAGCATGATTCCTCCAAATTCATTCTTCTTTCTCAGAATCACTGTTGCTATGTGGGGCCTTTTGTGGTTCCATATAAATTTTTGGAATATTTGTTCTAGTTCTGTGAAATACATCATTGGAATCTTGATAGGAATTGCAATGACTCTATAGATTGCTTTACATAGTATGGACGTTTCAATGATGTTAATTTTTCCTATCCATGAACACCGTATGTGCTTCCAACTATTTGTATCTTCTTCAATTTCTTTCTTGAGTTTCTTATAATTTTCTGGGTAGAGGTATTTTACATATTTGGTTAGGTTTGTTCTTGGGTATTTTATTTTTTTTTTTGTAGCAATTGTGAATGGGATTGTTTTCTTCATTTCCCTCTCTGTTAGTTTGTTATTGGCATATAAAAATGCAACTGATTTCTGGATATTCATTCAGTATCCTGCTACATCGATGAATTCATTTATCAGTTCCAGTAGTTTCGTGGTGCAATTTTTGGGTTCTCTATGTATCCAGGACATCTTCAAATAATGACAGTTTTGTTATTTCCTTTCCAATTTAGAGGCCCTTTGTTTCTTCTTCTTGTCTGATTGCTGTGGCTGGGACTTCCAGTACTATGTTGAATAAGAGAGATGAAAGTGTACATCCCTGTCTTGTTCCTGAACTTAAGGGGAATGCTTGTAGTTTTTGCCCACTGATATGGAAGCAGTCCAAGTGTCCATCAGTAGGTGAGTGAATAAAACAACTATGGGACTTTTACACAATGGAATATGACTTGGTTGTAAAAAAAAAAAAAGAAGAAGAAATTTTACCCTTTGCGACAGTATGGCTGCATCTGGAAAAAATTATGCTAAGGGAAATACACCACTTAGAGAAAGACAAATGCCATATGATTTCACTTGTATGTGGGATCTAATATACAAACTGAACTAACAGGCAAAATAGAGACAAACTCACAGATAGAGAGCAGGATGACAGCTATTGGCCGGGGGGTGGGGGGGGGGCAGTTGCAGGGAGGAGGTTGGGAGTGAAGGGATTGAGCAAAAAGAAAAAAGGACTTATGGACATGGACAACAGTGTGGTGATTGCAGTGGAAGGAAAGGGGATATAAGGGGATTAAATGGTAATGGAAAAAATACAACAAAATGTGTGAAGGGAAAGATAAAATCTGAAGTAAAAAAAGACAAATGCTACATTTGAAATAGTTTTTGAATAATTTTGGCTTTACCACTCTGGTTAAAGATACAACTTTAAAATGTAAGGCTGTGAACCAGTTGTCTCTTGCATAAGAAAACAGATGCTCAGTTTGCTTGAAGATCTGTATGTCTCTGGTATTTGGTATTCGCTGAACACCATGAGTTTTACACTTGATTCTTGATAAAAATTATTTGGCAATGCTTTAAAGTCTTCAACCCATCCCAAGAATGACAATGGTTCTGGAAATCAGAGTAAATGCAAGAAGAATTTGATGGCCATGAAATATCAGCATATTGAGTTAATTAATTTTTATAAAGTAGATGGGAGCAAAAAGTAATTTTCTACCCCTCCATATTCTTTTTATTGTTTCCAATGAATTTACTACATTGTACATATGGCTTCTCATTAAGGCAAGGATGTTTCTATCTCTAAAGAACAAGAAGGTTCATTATGTCAGAGTAGAAACACCTCCTGCAGATTTGTGATTCTCCTAAGTGATTTGCCATTAAAAAAATTTACTGCTGGAGGGAAATTGACTGTATCTATCAAATTTTAAAATTGATGTAAAACATTGTTTTAACTATTGAGAGCTGGAAAATAACTGTCCAATGGGAACTAATTAATAATGCATTATGGCATATTAACTTTTATATGGACCAATGTAGAAATATCATAATAATGCTAAGTTATGATTTTTGGTGAATAAAACAGCTACAAAATAGGGTGCATAAAATGCTGTTCTTTATGTTAAAAAGCTGAGTATGTGTGTATAGTTTGTAAAGGCATAATAGTTCTCTAGAAAGACATACAAAAACTGGTAAAAAACAAAACAAAACACTGGCTCCAAGAAGGGGGACCTGGTAACCAGGGAGGAGAAAAAAGATTGATAAATCACCTTTCATTGTTTATATATTCTACCTTTTGAATATCATATCAAGTACATCCATTACTTATTGAACAAACAAGCCAACAAACAGGAACATATTTCATAGAAACCATGTTCTTCTTTCAAAAATAATGAAATTCATATACCCACAACCAGATCTCAACAACTCAGTTTTGATAAACTACATAGAGATTTGGTGGTAAAATATTAAGATAACAGAATTTATCTTGGAACCATTACTAACCAAGGGTCTATCCACAGGTGGCAAACCTAAGGTCTGTGGGCCGGATCTGGCCCTCCATCTGGTACAATCTGACCCAGCACCTTGTTTCTACCTGGTGGCAGTCCCAGTTCCCTGCCCCTAGTTAAGGAGTAGTTACATTTATACAGTCCTAAAATTACATTCAGCCCTTTGAAGGCAGCCAAGAGGCTGATGTGGTCCCCGGTGAAAATGAGTTTGACACCCAATAGTATAGAGCCACTCTATACTCTTGAATAAGCAGGATGCACATTTTTTTAAATTTCTATCTCAGATGTGGTGCACACCTGCCAGCTCTGTGGGAATAAGGCTCAGAAAAGGAACAGTGGCCTCTGCCAGTACTTCAGTCTGGGATAAAGTTGTACCCCCAGCTCTTGCACTGCTGCCAGACAGTTCAATTCTTCCCTTTATGTCTCTGGTTCCTTTCAAGCTGTTGCTCCCAAGCTGGAGCTCAGAGGGAGTGAGCTTGGATTACTTGTAATTTTAGTGTGACTGTATGTGGAGTCAAGCCATGTTTACCCATGCTACCATCTTGACTACCATCTCTGATACCATGACTTTTTACACTTATGCTTTTGGGAAAGTGTCTTCAAATGGTTTGGCTCTAAAACCTCCAAGTGATGCATTGACCACCTGGTGAACGAAGTCACACTTGGTGTGTGTCTCTGATGTGCACATTTTTTTAAACTCTAAATTATCATAGCTTTGTCAGTTCTATGAATTTGGAATATAAGATATGGCCTTATATTTATTTGTATATATATTGTTTTCTTCCCAAACTAGATGGTATCTCTAAGTTAGTGACTTTATTTTTATTTTTAAATGCATTAAAATACCTGGCATAGTTTCTTATATATGCATTTATTGATTTGGCAAGAAAGAGATTAGTAATGGGCACAACATCTTTACTAATCCCTACCTCTAGCTGTGTGGGATCAAAATGTAGTGGTATATTTCAATGCCTGCAAATAAACACTTAGCATCTGCCACCTTCTTTAGCAATTGAGTGATCTTCAAGTGGTATTAGCTCTTAACTGGACTTGTTGAGTGTACTCAAATAGACCTCTACACATATTCATAAAACTGTGCAATAAAGGTATAATTGTTGCTGTTTGTAATGAAAGTCATCCAGAGGCTAGCTATAAAGGCAGCTATGGGATATAATCTGGCATGTATACCCCACTGCTACTCATCTAGTTTAGAAAAGGAAATGAGCTCAATGTTCCTCTTACATTAGTGTACTTACCTTTCTTAACATCCTGTCATGAGCCTTCATCCTATATGGCTTTTTTAAATGATACATTGGAAATTGTGAAAAACCTCAGTAAGTGCTTGTTGAAGGAATAAATGTATATAGACTGCCTCCCTGTGACTTAAGGTTCAAACAAGCCCTTTTGGGCAGACCCTAAAGGGACTAATCTGGATGAGTTGTTTTGCATGAAGTATTTTTTGTTTAGAAAAATAAAGGAAGAAGGCTCCAGTGCCAGAATGGCTCAGGTAGGATGGAAAAGAAAAGGAAGAAGTGAAGGAGACAGTGCACTGTGAGTGTCTGGTCAAAACTTCTATGAGAGAACGGATAGACACGAAAGAAAAATGACCTATTTTCAGGAAAAAAATGGCAGACCTACAACAATGTGAGGAAGTCGGTGTCCCTTGGCTCCACTGGCCCTTTCTAGGGAAAATTCCGAGTGAAAGAAATGTGGTGAGGGAGCAGTAATTGCTTAAACAATTAGAATTGTTGAGAACCTATGTTGTGCATGGGAGTCCCAGAAGTAATTGATGGAAATATGTATGGCTGAAACTTTAGGTGATGGGTTGATGAGAATAAAATGAGCCATTCTCATCACTCTATCTCCATCGAAATCATAAGTTGGGTATTTATAAATAAATGTAGATAAGGCATACTCAAACTTACATGAATGAATCTGGTAAAGAAGTACCACCATGGGCTTATATTCATAATGTATCAAGTATTTTTTTCTGAATTAAAAAATATTAGCATGTTATTTTGGCATGAAATCAGGCTAGGCTTATAATCAAGGCTTACAACACTTGCTGTACAATCAAGTGTTAAAACTCATGATGAACGAATATAATCTTTTATTTTTTTATTATGGAAGAAATTCAGTATTATTTTATATTAGTTTCAGGTGTACAGCATAGTGGTTAGACATTTATATAATTTACAAAGTGATCCCCCCAATAAATAAGTCTAGTATCCACCTGGCACTATGCATAGTTATTACAATATTATTGACTATGTTCCCTGTGCTGTACTTTACATCCCCATGACTATTTTGTAACTGCCAATTTTTTCTTCTTAATCTCTTCATCTCTTTCACCAAGTGCCACCCTCCCTCCAATCTGGCAGTCACCAATTTGTTTTCTGTGTCTATGGATCTGTTTCTGTTTTGTTTATTCATTAATTTTGTTCTTTAGATTCTACATATGAGTAAAAAAGTCATATGCTATTTGTCTTTCTCTAACTTATTTCACTTAGTGTAAACCCTCTAGGTCCATTCATGCTGTCACAAATGGTAAGATTTCATTCGTTTTTATGGCTGAATAATACTTCATTGTATATAGGCACTACTTCTTCCACTTCTGGGTGTTATCTGAATAAATCTAAAACACCAATTCAAAAAGATATATAAGCCCCTGTGCTTATTGCAGCATTTTTTATAATAACCAAGATATGGAAGCAACCTAAGTATCCATTGATAGACAATTGAATAAAGAATATCATCCTTATAATAAACTTCATGGTATTTTCCTACCAAGAATGTTTTTGTATTTACAGGAACAGATGTAGTAATAAGAGATCCTGAATTTTTCTAGGTTCTTCTATTAAAAAATACTATCCTTAGAACATACATACATGTGTATGTATTCTTTCACTTACAAAATGGGAAAATGGAACATTTATTATCTATACTGAGTTCTTGGTTAAAATCCTCTTCAGGGTATGAAAGGAGTGGTTTTCAAAGCAATGCTGTATTTTTGTAGTTTTGTTATTTAACCATCAGGCATTCAATGTTTCTTTGAATTATAAAAAAACTTATTTGAGATGGCAACTGACATTTTCTCGTATTAAAAAAAATAAATCCTGAAGTTGACAGACATCCAGCAGAAGAGAAGGTTTGAGCTGCCAGTTGCTTCCTGGCACAGGCTTTTAATTACAGAGTCAGCATGCAAACTTCAGAAGCCCCCAGGAGTCCATAGCTAACATTGACTGGCATTTAATCCATTTGCTAGAATAGTAACAGGAAGAATTGTGCAATTAATGGGTTTCGGTGGAAATATGGAAAGTATATACCTGCTCTAGGCCAGCAGTCTTAATTTCTTTTTTTTATTTACTTATTTTTATTATTGTTCATGATGTTGTAATTGTCCTAATTTCCCCCTTCACTCCCCTCTGCCCATCCTGCCCCCTATTTCCATAGTCAGTCCCTATACCATTGTCCGTGCCCATGGGTCCTTCATATATGTTCTTTGGCTAATCCCTTCACCCTCTTTCAAACAGTCCCCATCTCCCTCCTCCTCTCTTACCATAGTCAGTCTATTCCATGATTCTAGGCCTCTGGTTCTATTTTGCTCACTAGTTTATTTTGTTCATTAGATTCCTCTTACAAGTGAGATCATATGGTATTGGTCTTTTGCCGACTAGCTTATTTCATTTAGCATAATAGTAGAAGTCTTAATTTCACACAGAAAAAAGAGCATTGTTTCATCTATGTAAACTTATCAGAAAATAAATTGTTTCCTGTAATTAAAATGTTATAATAATTAAGCCTTAGAATTTATTCACTGCTTTATTTAGCCGATTAAGATATTTAAGTCAAATCTTTTAAATATATATTAGGTTTTTTCCTGTCCTATTAGGTACAGTATTATGAACAAAATACAAACTGCTCTTACAGAACCCATTAATAAATTTCAATTGTTCCAGTTTTATTGTGAACACAATATTGCATTTTTCTAGCTGCGGGTCTTCTATCTGTTCTTTCTCAGCATAAGCTTCTAGCACAGTCCAATTGGTCTTTTTAAAAGATTGTTTCTGTAATGTAGGGACACCGGTGACCAAGTTTGTTATATTAAAAAAAAAGTTCTTTATCATTGTACTATAAATCAGTGGGCTTTTAACTAAGGAAGACTTCTTTTCCTGTGGATACAAGCATTTTATTATTGCCATTTTCCCAAAATATTTACAGAGCATGTATTTTGTGCCAGGCATGGGGGAGTTTGCTCTAAATGTGTCCTTTGGATGAGCTAAGTGCTACTGAATTCAGATACATCAGGGGGCCAGGAGGCGGTTTTCAGTACTTTTGCCCAGGCCTTCCACATCTCTAGGAACAGTTAGAAGCTCCTGCTTTTTAAGATTTTCTACCTTCTTCTGCATTAGCAGAGGATTGGACATGACCTCTCCAGACTTTCAATTTTAGAGTCAGAAGCATAGTACTTTCTGTGGCATGCCCTCCTCTACAGCCCTGAGACCCTTCTGGTCAAGTCCTGAGACGACATCATAAAGGGTTCTAGTCCACATTGCCACACAAGGACATTCGTCCATGAGTTTCACATCTAAATTAAGATGGCTCATTCTTAGTTTCTCTAAGTTTGTCTCCTCCATATGCTTGCTCAAAAATAAAGTCCCACATGAATTTGGGTAGACCAAATTTGTGAGATGTATAGGAGTAGCAAACATGAAAGAAGGTAAGGGGTTTTGCATCATTAGTTAACCTTAAATCCTCCATGGGATGAAAAGGTATAAATAAACAGACTCCTGGTCCTACTGTTTTCCTTGACTCTTCAATATTACATTTTAGGAAAGATCAAGACTTAGCTCTTAGCTCTTTTAGAAGCACCACTCTAGCCCAATTAAATTAAAATCTAGATAGATAGATAGAAAACTAGATAGATAGGTATAGGGATAAAGACAGATGTTATAGATATAGATACATCCAATTAATAGGTAACTCTAATTTATGGCACTGAGTTTAATTATTTTTTTCTTTTTTTATCGTTGTTCAACTATAGTTGTTTCCATTTTCCCCCACCACTTCCCCCAACCCCAGTCATCACCACCTCCCACCCTCAATCCTACCCCTTTTTGGCTTTGTCCATGTGTCCTTTATACATGTTCCTTGACAACCTTTCCCCCATTATTCCCTCCCCCTTCCCACCTCCCCTCTGGTTACTGTCAGTTTGTTCTTAATCTCAATGTCCCTGGTTATATTTTACTCGCTTGTTTGTTTTGTTGATTAGGTTCCACTTATAGGTGTGATCATATGGTATTAATTTAAAAGCCATAGTGACTAGACCCCGATTTTTGCCGAGTCTCATTCCAAACAGGAATCTGATATTTTTAAGTAATCTAATTTCTGAAACAACTTCATTTAAACGGAAAGTTGAAACAAATATGATTTAAAATAATCTGTGGAAAATTTGTAAAGTGGCTAACCATAGATGTGAAAGAAGCATGTCAAAATTTGACATTTCAATAACGGCTATTAATCATAATGGTCTTATATTTTACTATAAAAATTGCCATTTAAATATCATTTGATAATGATAAAAGTTTTAGAGGTCTATACATATGTAGTCCAAGAGTGGAAGTGGTTTATATCTTATCTTGAATTATGCTTCAAATTGAAAAACCCTTTGCTAAAAATAATCTGGAACAGAAAAGATGCTGTGCAAGACACCAGAAATGTATCCTCTGGAAAGAAAAGTAGGAGAGCTACTTTCTACTTATTTTGATTCTTTCCCTACAAAGATTTCATATAATAAAAGAGTAATTGATAAATAATATTTCAGGAAATAATAAAGTTATGTTAGTTCTTTTTGACTACATGGACACTTTATTTTTAATATATATTGTATTGATTATGCTATTACACTTGTCCCATTTTTTCTCCCCTTTATTCCTTCTGCCTTGTACCCCTTTGTCCACCAGCATTCCCCTACCTTAGTTCATGTCCACGGGTCATACATATAGGTTCTTTGGCTTCTCCATTTCCCATACTGTTCTTAACCTCCCCCTGTTTATTTTCTAGCTACCATTTATGCTTCTTATTCCCTGTACCTTTTCCTCCAGTTGTCTCTTCTCCCCGTCCCCACTGATAACCCTCCATGTAATCTCCATTGCTGTGAATCTGATCCTGTTCTAGTTGTTTGCTTAGTTCATTTTTATTTTTGTTTTTGTTTTCTTAGGTTCAGTTGTTGATAGTTGTGTTTGTTATCATTTTACTGTTCATATTTTTGATCTTCTTCTTTTTCTTAGATAAGTCCATTTACAGTTCATATAATAAGGGTTTAGTGATGTTGAACTCCTTTAACTTGACCTTATCTGGAAAGCATTGTATCTGCCCTCCCATTCTAAATGAAAGCTTTGCTGGAAAGAGTAACCTTGCCTTTCCATTTAGGCCCTTGCCTTTCATGACTTTAAATACTTCTTTCTGGCCCCTTCTTGCCTGCCAGGTTTCTGTTGAGAAATCAGTTGACAGTGTTATGGGAACTCCTTTGTAGGTAAATGTCTCCTTTTCTCTTGCTGCTTTCAAGCTTCTCTCCTTTTCTTTAATCTTGGGTCATGTAATAAAGATGTGCCTTGGTGTGTGCTTCCTTGGGTCCAACTTCTTTGGAACTCTCTGGGCTTCCTGTACTTCCTGGAAGTCTCTTTCCTTTGCTAGATTGGGGAAGTTCTCCTTCATTATTTCTCCAAACAAGTTTTCAATTTCTTGCTCTTCTTTTTCTCCTTCTGTCACTCCTGTGATTTGGATGTGGAACATTTACAGCTGTCCTGAAGGTTCCTAAGCCTCTCCTCATTTTTTTTTTTGAATTCTTGTTTCTTCATTCTGTTCTGGTTGAATGCTTATTTCTTTCTTCTGCTCCAAACCATTGATTTGAGTCCCAGTTTCTTTCCCATCACTGTTTGTTCCCTGTACATTTTCCTTTATTTCACTTTTCATACTATTCACTTTTCCTCTATTTTGTGACCATATTCTACCATTTATGTGTTCATCCTGATTACCAGTGTTTTGAATTCTGCATCCGCTAGATTGACTATCTCTTCATTGCTGAGTTGTATTTTTTCTGGAGCTTTGATCTGTTTTTTCATTTGGGCATAGTTTTTTGTCTCCATGAGTTTGTTACGTAGTGATGGGTGGAGCCTTAGGTATTCACCACACAGATTGCTGCATAGTGGCTCTGTGTATGGAGGAGGTAACAAAGCCTTCCTCATCTCTCGGCTGACTTTCAGTCACTTCTTCCACTTCCCACAAGCAAATTGAACCCTTCTGATGCTGATTCCCGGGTGGGTGATTTTGTGTACATTCTAGGACCCTGTGGGTCTCTCCAATGAACTTTCCTGTGAGGGTGGGATTTTCTCCTGCTGACTGAATCTCCAGTAGCTTTTACAGTCAGAGGCTTTATGGCTTTATTTCTGGTGCTGGAACCCTGGGTTGCATGGTCTGTCTCACTCCCCAGTTGTTCCTCACAGTTTATCCACACACAAATGTGGGACAACCCTCTCCACCAGCTGCAGCCTCACCAAGCAAGTCCTCTCCACTCTGGTACCCATCTCCACCCCTCCTACTGGTGTGGATGAGTGTTTCTTCTCTAACCCCTTGGTTGTCAGACTTCCATGCAGTTCAATTTTCTGTCAGTTCTGGCTATTTTTTATTTTTTAATTTGTTGTTATGCTTCTTTTGGTTGTGCAAGGAGGCAAAGTGTATCTGCCTATGTCTCCATCTTGGCTAGAAGTCTGACTCTATGGAAACTTTAAATGAAAGTCTTATGGCTTTCTCCTCCAGGGTGCCTAGAATTCCTTAAAGAATAAAATTTTAAAACTGTTGAAATTAAGAGAAAATAATTCTGTAGCTTCTTTAGAGAGATCTATACAATTTCTTTAAATTTTTAAAATCATATTATAAAGCATCAGAACTATTTTTTAGGATAGTTCATTTACTATTTTATCAATGTTTGGAACTGTCTTCAGTAAAATTAAAGAAGTTTCATACATTAAAAGAAACAACTAGAAACTGAGAGTGTTGCAGATTTTTTTCATGTGAGCAACAGTGATTTGAAATCACTTATATTTCAGAAAGAGATGTGTTCAGCCTACATAACAATGAGGCTTTGTCTACAGACCAATGGGGAGAGGTAGGATCTCAGGATATCATTACAGCTGAGTAGCTATTTCTGGTACTGTTGCCTCTAACTGATCATCTGTCATACAGAAATGGGACACAGAGTGGTCATTAACCTGCCACTGAGTGTGTCTCAGAACCTGTCTCATACCATTGACCTATACTGCCTCTCCAGGCAGACTCAGAGATCCAGGATCAGATAACAGGAAAGCCAATGTGGAGCGTAGAAAACCCAAGTCAGGAAATGAACTGTTACTCACTTAGGAGCCAAGACAAAACTATAAAGCTTTAGAATTTTTGTACCTTTGGACTTACCTTGTTTATTTACTTTATTTCACTTCCTGAAGTTATTAACTGCAAAAGAAAAAGAAAATAGAAGAGAAGAAACAGTTACTTTACAAATACACTGTTTTAAAGTGCAATTGCATGAGGAGAGAATATTCTCAATCAGAACCACTGGGGTGGCCTTGAGGCAGTGGGAACAATTGGGCTTCTCTGTATTGCCCAAAAGGTAAGTGAGCCTTTACACTTGACTCAAGAGGACCAAAATCTAAACTTCGCTTTACAAATTCACATTGGAGAATTCCAAGTAGGATGCTTTGTTTCCTCCCTCCCTCTCTCCCCACCTCCTTCCATTCTTCCCTCCCTCTTCCCTTTCCTTTCCTCTCTTCCTTTCTTTCCCAGTGTAAGCAGGAGGCTGTTTCTTCTCCCAAGGCAAAAGCTTGTTGCGGGGGTGTGGGGGGGAAGCTCATAGATTGGCAGAGCTGGGCTGGAAAGCCCTGGAAAAGAAGGAAATAAATGGGAGAGACAGATTAGATCTTAAAAAGGATTGTATGAAAAGAGAGAAAGGGTCAATGTTTGACCAGTAGTCTGAGAATCTTGCTACTCAGTCTTCCTCCTGGCCCTCTCCTCCACTATAAGCTAGACCTTCAACAATGTCCAAAGGATCTTTTCACCTTCTTCAGCTACATCCATTTTGCTTTCATAGGCATTTATAAAATAAATCTATTGTGCATTTAACCCTATTGTGGTGTCAGCTTCTCAGGGGATGTGAGCAAACACAGGAGATGAGTGATCATTAATAGAAAGTTCCAACCCAACCTGGGATGGAACACACAATTTAGGCACGTGTCCTGACCCAGGGATCAAACCCACAACATTTCAGTACATAAAATGATGCTCCAACCAAATGATCCATGGGGCCAGGGCTACTATTATTTTTAAAATAGGTTTATTTTTTAACAATGGTTTTGGTTGCACAGGAAAATTGAACATAAAATACAGAGTTCCCATACACTTCCCATCTCCTCACATACAGAGTTGCCTACCTGCAACTCTGATTGAACTGGTACCTTCTAACATCACATTTTCCAGGATGTGTGATTTATGGTCTTAAAGAAATGGAAGACGATCACCTTAGACTAAGAGGGAGATTATGGAAGCTACTCTGAAATAGGTATTACAAACACTTGAGAATACAATGTCTGGAACTTGATGTATTAGACAGAGAAATGAAGAGGAAATCAACCTTATTGCAATCAAAAGAACTTCACCATGTTTTTTAAAGTTAAAAACTTAGTTTAAAAAAGGCAACCTGAGGGCCCATCAGTAAATGAATGGCTCAAAAAGCTATGATACATTTACATGATGGAGTACTATGCAGCAGAAAGAAAGAAGGAGCTCCTACCCTTTGTGACAGCATGGATGGATCTGGAGAGCATTATGTTGAGTGAAATAAGCCAGACAGTAAAAGACAAATACAATATGATCTCACCTATAAGTGGAACCTAATCAACAAAACAAACAAGCAAGCTAAATGTAATCAGAGACATTGAAATAAGGAACAAACTGACAGTAACCAGAAAGGAGTTGGGAGGGGATAATGGGGGGAAAAGGGGGAAGGTTTTTCAGGAACATATATAAAGGACATATAAACAAAACCAAAGAGGGGTAGGATCAAGTGTGGGAAGTGAGGATGGCTGGGGTGGGGCTGGGAGTGGTGGGGAGAAAATGGAGACAACTATACTTGAATAACAATAAAAAATGTGAAGAAAAAAACTTAGTTAAAAATAATCTTAATGGTTTATTCCCTTGAATAATCAACAAAACCTCTTTATAGACCTTCAATGTCAATCTATCTTTGTTCTTTTGATTCTCCTAATTCCCTTCTTTTCAAATATTGTTTTTTGGTTAAAGACTCATATTCCTTAGGGTATATATGGCTATGTCTTGGCTTGCACTGTACACTATAGGTTAAGAAATGAGATTTTATGGTCTCTTGTCTCTGGCTGATAATCTCCTTTTTTGTTTGTTAGCACACATAAACGCCAATTAAGTTTTCTAGTCTATGTCCCTCCACACAGCTGAATTAGATTTAGGCAGCATTACATGAGACAGCCTGAATGAAAGCATATAAGAAACTACTTGAACTTGCCAGCTGAAAATGAATTTTTATTTTTCCTTCTCAGACCCACAATTTATTTAGATATTGGGGTCCTTCTTAAAAGGACAGCTGAGGTCACAGATGCTCAAAATTAGAACAGAACTTTCTTACTAGCTGACGGTCGGTCTCATGGAAACTGGGCTGCCAAGAGGGAGTAGGTTGAGGTTTTACTGCAATAAGCCAGGAATTTCACCAGGAATTTTACACATAACACTGTGCCAGGGATTAGGGAAGAGAACATTGTTTTATGGTTAGAAAACGCACTGATGGGGCCAGTAGATTTGGGCGCTAAGCAGAGATCTAGGTTAAGCAGATGTAGCATTAGGAAATACTATTTATGTCCACTTTGATTTTTATAGCAGAATGCTCATCAGTCATAGAGAGTAGATAAAGCAAGGAGTATTTTTACTGGGTTCACATGTTGAAAGAATACCCACACGTGGACAGAAAGGTTAGTACCTGCTCTACCAATGTGTTTAGGGGACACTGACAAGGGTCTAATCAGCCAGGTGTTGTGAAGAAGTTTAGTGAAGCTGAAACATTAAGCCGATGCTACTTTCAAAGATGGCCAGAGGTTCCTATACAGTGCAGACATTCCTCTGAACTCCCGAATTCTTGCTATTAGTGAAGCTATTCATGAAGTATAACAATAAATCAGCACTGTCTCAGGTCATACAAACTATTATGACTGGAGCTTCAGTCTGAACTTGAAGGTCCAGAAGTGAGGTAGGTAGAAGTCAGGCCATTGAAGTCAGATCCCCAACCAGCTAGGTCTGGGTAAGGTGAGAGGTAAACCCTTACCCTGAGTCAACGCCTCCAACTATCCAAGCATCTGGGTTTTACCATGCACCCCTAGATTTGCTTTCCCAATCACAGAATGTTTCCCAATTGAGATTGTTGACGGCATTTCAGCACAAGTCCTTTCCCACTTTGTAGACCTCAGCGTGATTAACACATTCAGAAGCAAATCTGGAAATAGCAAGACTCTAGAGAGGGAAACACTCCTTCATTCTGCTCTATTTTGTTTGCATGGCAGTAAGGAAGGACAACTGATGGCAGAATGCAATCTGTCATTCTCCCTTGGAAGGAAGCAATAGGCAGAGGGAGTTCAATTATGATGTTGCCATTTTGGTTTTTTGGACAGTTCTCCAGTTTCCAGTCTCAGTGCAGATTAATTTTCACATAAGTCCTAAACAGACACATACACACTAAGGCTCAAATATAGACTACATATGCATATATTCATATGTGTGTATTGTGCATCTACACCATAATACATGTTTGTATACAATATTGTATTACATAATATATATCAAAAGTATGGGTAATTTTCAAACAGAAGAGTATTTATTTACTCATTCACTTTTTTTTTTTTTTCACAAATACTCACTGAGCAGTTATGATGACTCAGATACTGTTTGCAGTGCTAGGAATATAAGTCAGAGAGTCTCAACTCTCATGGAACCTATATTCAAGTTTGGAGAGACACAAAATAAACAAAGGAATATTAAAACAAATTAATTCCAGGTAATGATAATGTCTATGAAGAAATTGAAAAAGAGCAATGGAACTGAGAATGCCTGAGGTGAGGTGAGCAGGTTAAGATGGACCTTGCAGAGCAAGATTTTCCCTGAAGTCTGAATAATAAGAGTCCAAACACTCAAGTGTCTGGATGAAACAGGTGTACAGAAAGTCTGAGGCCACAATGAGCTCAGCCTCTGCCTGGCACTGAGAGAAGGTCCCAGACAGAAGGAAATGAGTGAGAAAGTTGAGGAGGTCAAATTGAAGAAGTAAGAAAACTCAAATCACTCAAACTCAAAATTTAAAGACCATTATAAGGAGAAAGGATTCTATTCTCACAGCCTGTAGAACATAATGAAGAGTTTTAAGCAGGAAAGTGATATGTTGTCATTTAGGTTTTAATAAGTAAGTCTTTTTAGTTGTTGCATGGGGTAGAAAGAGTGGAATTGGGGAGATAGTCTTTGCGGTTTCACACCCACAAAATTAGAGGGGCTTGGAAAAGGCTTTGGACATTCTAGGTCAGTGCCAAACAAAATGTAAAAGCAAGCCTATTCAAATTCAAGGTGATCAGCCTATCATTGAACTATTTGTCTATTCACAAACCCAGAGTTGTTACAATGTATCATCCTCAAAGCCCAATAAATTATTAAGCATCAAGAAACAGAAAAACATGGTCAAAAATAGTCATTAATGTCCCCCTAAGAAAGCCCACATCTTAAATTTAGAAAACAAATACTTTAAAGTAAAATTACAAAAATTTAAGGAAAATATTGTTCGAATAAGGAAAGGAAAATATTTCTTCATACAGGAACAAATAAGATATCTCAGCAGGGAAATGGGACCAATTAAAAATTGACAAATTCTAAAATCTAAAGGTACAGTAACTAAAATGAAAAATTATCTGACTAGGCTTTAACAGAAAATTTGAGAGTGAAAGAACGAGTCAAAGGTCTTTAAAATATATCAGTAGACATTTTCCAGTCAGGAAAATACTGAGGATTAGATCGGAGAAAAATGAACTGTCCTTTAGAAATACATGGGACAATATCACAGAATCTAACATGCATGTTACTGAAGTCCCAGGATAAGAAAAGAATGAGAGTAAGTAGAAGAAAATATTTGGAGACAGTGACCACAAGACATTGAACTTGATGAAAACCTAAAGATCCAAGAAGCGCAGTGACCTCAAGCTGGATGTTGTTCTCTTCCAGCTGCTAATTCAGCAATTCAGTCAATATTTGTTGAGTGCATATTCATGCAATATTTATTTAGTACTTGTTGCGTTGTACAATAGGGAATATACATCTGAATATGGCATAGTCTCTGCCATACTTAACAATTTAGATCTACAATACCCAATATCTTAACCACTAACCATATGTGTTATTGAGCATTTGAAATGTGGATAGTATAACATTTTGGATTAAATAAAATGTATCATAGAAATTAATTATAACTTTTTCTTTTTATTAAAACTGTTACTAGAAAAATTTTAACTTTCACATGTAGCTTACACTATATCTGTATTAGCACTGATTTAGATCATAATCTAGTTGGTAAGATAGTGCCCATACATAAAAATAATGAAGTAGCTAAGTCTCAAATCAGATGCATTGGGACTAGACACTTTTTATTTTTAAAAAATATCTGTCATTAGTTTTGGCTGGGGTGGCTTTGTTGGTTGGAGCGACGTCCCATGAACAGAAGGGTTACAAGTTTGATTCCCAGTCAGGGCACAGGCTTCGGTTGCATGTTCAGTCCCTGGATGGGCCGAGAACAGGAGGCAATAGACAGATATTTCTCTCTCACATCACGTCAATCTCTCTTTCTCTTCCTTCCTCTCTCTTTCTGGAATTAGTACATGTATCCTTAGGCTAGGATTTAAAAAAATCTGTCATTAATAATTAACACTAGATTAGTCTGATCTCAATATAAGACACTTGAGGCTTTAAGAGTTTGAAGTACTTCAACTCTTTATCTCATGATCCCCAAGACTGAAAAGAAGTAGGATTTGGTCTGCTTATTTCACATGGCTCCTTTGAATGTGTAATGAGGAACATTAAAAATGCTCTAAAAACTCCAATTCCATGTAAAGTGGAACCTACTTAACATACCACTTTAAATAGAGTAGACTTTTTAAGTTTTTATGTTTTACTCTTTGAACATATCTTTTTACTTTTATTTGGTAAAAATTAAATTAAGGGGAAAGTTATCACTGTAGTCATTAAAAACTCTTTCCAATAAAACATTTTTTATCAAGGTAGGTATCACAAGTATTATTAAGCTATTAAATTAAAGAGGAACCATTAAAGAAAAATATTAAAGTGATTCATCCATTTATTTGAGCATGTGCTACATGTCAAGTAGTATACAAGGTAGGGAAACAATAGTTTTAAAATGGTTTTTATGGAAAATAATGCAATAATAAATAAAATACGAGAATAAGCTCTATGTTTCATGTACTCACAACTGTAAGCCTCTTTTGTTCTACCCACACTAGACATCGGAACACAGCAGTTTACAAGATCCATGTGATTCTTTCTCTCAAGGAACTAATAGTGCATGGTGTTTTCTTTGCAGAGTTAGGTTTGGTAAATTTCAATTTTTTGAAGTAAATAGCAAAAAACAAAAGTTGCATTAAGTTATCTCTTTAGGAGCTTCCTTTTTGCCTCTCTTAATACAGCTCTTCTTTCTTAGATGCAGCTATGGGTTTGCAAGTTAGGGTGTTCGAAGGGCAATGGGGCTTGAAGCTGGCGGATGGGGAGGTGGCTCAGAGAAATATGGTTCCTGAAATCTATTAGAAATGATGGGGGTTAAGAGGTTCATGCTGACAGTTTGCATAATGACAAAGATTTCCTGGAGTTAGTCGTTTGCCAAACTGTGAGAGATTCGGGAAATAACCACTGCAGGTCTTGCTGTCCCTGCCAAGATAACAAGGTCATACTTTCACGAAGATAAACTCAGTATGAATAATTTTGCTGGGATATTTTGTTCCAACAGCTTTTCTGTTTCCATCTCCACAGCATGCTTTGGCCCGAACTGTGTCTGTTTCCAGCAATACACATATTTTAAAAGACATTATAAATCTGCTGCTGTAGTATGTAGATCTATAATGGGAGTTTCCACAAGTGCACAAAGGTGGAAAAGATCTGTAATGCAAGTAACTAAATATGATTAGAATCTGACTTGTTCTAGGAAACAAAATGTTATATATAAGACTTCCACATAAAGGTGGGTGGGAGGAGTGGGCAAAAGCATCCTTCTCTTGTGTTCCTAGATTTCCATCAAAAAGACCAGGAGCCTAAAATAGTACTGAAACACATTACTGTGTTAGAAACTAGGCAGAGGTGTCACCCACAGGGCAGAAACATCAGAGAAGTCTGGGTGGATATAAATGCTAAATCTGCTTGTTTATTCTGAGAAACAGCAGCAGCAGAGGGAAGAATATAAGGAGACTCTGTAGGAGTGCAGCACCCACACTTCCTGAAGAGTAGACGCTTTGTAGACCTTAATGGTATTCTATACTTACTGATATTTGAAAACAAAAGCACCAAAGCCCCAGGTTTAACTATACCAAACAAGAAGCTGAGTATTGGTAATACCAACATGGGTTAAGATATGGATAAATAACTGAAGAAAAGCCCAGTGGAAATCCATAAAATGAAATATTACTCATCAATAAAAAGCGAGAAAGTACAGATACATGCTAACATATGGATGAAAAGAAAAAAAAACATTACATGAAATAAAACAGTCCAGATGCAAAATATTACATATTCCATGATTCTATTTATATAAAATGTCAGAAAATGTAAATTCCCAGTGGTGTTTGAAAGGAAGATTGACTAGAGAACTAAAAAAGTTATCTTTTGGGGGTGATGGACATATTTTAAAACTGAATTGTGATTCTGATTGCATAATTATATAAATTAACTAAAATTAATTTAATTTTTCATTTTAAACAGGTGAACTTTATGGTCTATATAATATATCTCAATAAATGTATTGTGTTTTGCACAAAGAAAGAACAATCAACAAAATGAAAAGACAACTCACTGTATGGGAGAACATATTTGCCTATGATACATCTGATAATGTATTAATTTCCAAAACATATAAAGAACTTAATACAACTCAACATCAGGAACATAAACAATCCAATTTAAACATGGGCAAAAGATCTGACTAGATTCTTCTCCAAAGATGACATACAGATGGCCAATAGACATATAAAAAATGCTCAATGTCACTAATCATCAGAAAGATTTGAAGTAAAACCACAATGAGATATCACCTTATGCTGGCCAGAATGGCTATCATAGATAAACAAAAAACAAGTGCTGGTGAGGATGTGGACAAAGGGGAACCCTTTTGCACTCTTGCTGGGAATGCAGATTGGAGAAGCCACTATGGAAAACAGCATGGAATTACCTCAAAAATAAGATAGAAATGCCTTATGACCCAGTGTATACAAAGAACCCCAAAACACTACTTTGAAAGAATATATGCATCCCTATGTTCATTGCAGTGTTATTTATGATAGCCAAGATCTGGAAGCAGTCCAAGTGCCCATCAGTACATGAGTTGATAAAACATCTATAGTACAGTTACACAATGGAATGTTGTTTGGCCATAAAAAAGGGAATCTTAACCTTTATGACAGCATGAATGGACCTGGAGAGTATTACAGTAAGTGAAATAAGCCAGTTATAGAAAGACCAATATCGTATCCTTTCACTCATATGTGGACTGTAATGAACAAAATGAACGAACAAGCAAAATAGACACAGACTCACAGCTAGAGAGCAGGATGACAGTTGTTGTGGATCCTGGGGAACGGTGGAGAGAGAGAGCAAAAAAAGAGAGAAAAGCCTCGTGGACAGGGACAACAGTGTGGTGATTTCCAGGGGGAGAAGGGGTGGGGGAAGGTGGAGGAGGGGGTAGTAGAGATAAACTGTGATGGCCAGAGACTTGACCTGGGGCGGTGAGCACACAATACAGTGTACAGACGATGTGTTGTAGAGTTGTGCACCTGAAACCTGTTTAATTTTGGTAAGTGTGTCACCCCAATTTTTAAAAAAAAAATCTGTCAGCTAAAATAGCCAGAAATGTCAAAAACAATTCCTAACAGTTAAAAAGTCAAATAAATATCAACTGGGTCCAAATTAACAGAGTTCAGGTAGATAATGGAGGGTAAGACGTGCTGAAATGAATATATAGGTTTCCTCATTTTGTACAGAGTGACAGAATAAATTATGGTGTCATGATTAGATTTTAAAATAACTGACAGTCATTAATATTTAAGCAGTATTTTAATTAAATAAGTAATATTTGAAATCAATCTGGTTGTGAACACAATTTTACTTTACACATAAGGTTACAATGCCCTTTGTCCATATCCTCATTTCCTGTCACCTTTGCTACTGTCACCACTCTGGTGTGTATCTGGGACATTTACATGTGTAGCCATGTAATGTATGATGAGCATGTTGTTTTCTTTTCTATGTTATAATAAAATCTATACATTAAGATAATGTTGGCATCATTAAAGAGGTTGAGAAATCATCTCTCCTTTTCAAATCTGTGGGAAAATTTATGTATTATGGACAATAACTTCCTTAAAAGTACAAAGTCACCCAAAATACTCTTCTAGCTTAATGTTAAATATTTTACCTATCCACCAAGTTTTTCAGATTCTTCTATATTTCATCTTCATCTTCAATCAACCACGAATGTGGAGAAGGTAGACCAGGGCAGGAAACCAGAATTTTGCCATATGTTGTTGCTGGATTCACAAAGCTTAAATGCAAGGGAAGGGAAAGAGCTGAGGCTTCACAGTCATGGTCATTTAAACTCTACAGGGCTTCTCTTTGACCTTGCTTTATCCTCAAGCTCTGATTTTCTATGAGACAGGCACTAGGGAACTATGTACCCACTACTAATTACCCCTATCTTGCCCAGTTTTCTCTACTAAATGCTATGCTGGGTCTGGTATGTGTAGTGCCAAGTCATAGCACTTACTTGCCATTTAGATGTATAGTAAGGTGTATTTATTAATATTTATTGCAGAAGGCTTTATAATAATAAAAATTATAAATATACCAAAACTGAATATTTATTAAATGAGTTACATATGATAAAATCTGACATAATGAATAAGAATTATCTTTTTCTGAGAAAAAAATTGTGTTTCACTGCCCTGGCCATTTGGCTCAGTTGGTTGAAGCATTGTCCCATATGCCAAAAGTTTGCAGATTCAAACCCCAGTCAGCATGCAACTGATGTTTCTCTCTGATTCTCTCTGTCTTTCACCCTTCATCTCTCTTTAAAATCAATAAACATATCCTTGTGTGTTATTTTATTTTTTTATTGTATTTTCCATTACCATTAATCCCCTTATGTCCTGCCCCTGGAATCACCACACTGTTGTCCATGTTCATGAGTCCTTTTTTCTTTTTTCTCAATCCCTCGACCCCTTTCCCTCCCCTCCAACAGCTCATCCTTCTCTCTATCAGTAAGTCTGTCTTTATTTGCTCATTAGTTCAGTTTTTTCATTAGATCCCACATATAAGTGAAATCATATGGTATTTATCTTTCTCTGAGTGGCTTGTTTCACTTAGCATAATGTTCTCTAGCTTCACTCATGCTGTTGCAAAGGGAAAATTTTTCTCCTCTTTTACGGCCTAGTAGTATTCCATTGTGTACATGTCCCACAGTGGTTTTATCCACTCATCTACGGATGGACATTTAGGCTTCTTTGGGTGAGAATTTTTTTTAGATGTGTCTTGCTAATTCCATAACCCATATCCCTTTCATTCCTTCCTCTCTTGCCTTCCTTCCTCCCTGCATGCCTGCCTGCCTTCTCACTAATTTTGTTATTAGCATTCAGTAAGTCATTTTTCCCATGAAGAATGTGTTATGTTACTTCAAGAAGTTGATAACAATATGTAATTCTGTTAAAGTGACTCTATTTCATAAATATTCACTGCATCTGAAAACTTCTATGATCTCTTCTATTTAAATTTTTGTCACAAAGACTGATTAAGACTTCAGATAATTTGGTGCTAACTGATAATAGCCCAAACATATGGTCTGCTTAGGTGTAGGTTAAGTACTTCCTTCTGATTAGATGACTATTATCCTAATTATTATAGAAATGTTAAAACTTGAGTTAAGAGTGAATATGGGTAATCAACATTCTTAAAAAGTTGCAATCTATGAACACTAAATTGAATATCCAAACATTCACCAAAGGAATAGAATTTCCTCTCAAGAAAATACATGAGGTGTGGAGGAAACGGAGTGATGCCAGCCGAAGAGTACAAATTTTCAGTTATAAGATAAATAAGCTCCAGGGATCTAATGTAGAGCATGATGACTATACTTAACAATGCTTTATTGTGTACTCAAAAGCTGCTGTGAAAGAAATCTTGAATATTCCCACCAAACACATAAAAAGAAAGGTTATTACATGAGGTGATAAAGCTGGTAACTAACCTTATTGGGGTTATCATTTCACAACACATACATATATTGTACACCTTAAACTTACAGAATATTATATATCAATTATATTGCAATAAAGCTGGAAAAAGAGAAAAAAGCACAAAGGAATACTAAGAAACCACACTCCTTAGGGAAAAAAGCAGTTTTGTGAGTTGTTGTCTCTGAGCAATTCGTAGAGAAATAGCAATTAGGGCAACTGTCTAGCCCAGAGGTTGGGCAATTTTTGATGACTGCTGGTAGAGGCAAAAATGTTATAGGCAAAAATTCAGGCAGATGTCTCTTGGATGAGTTCTAGGAAATGAAAGATCTGACTACTGGGATGTGAACTTCTTTCTAACTTATACTTTGCTTGTATGATTAAAAATACATGGAGTGATTTATACACAGAAAATTGTTCCTTAAGCAGCAATTCTTTTATTTGTCAGGACAGGTGTTCCAACTGCAGAGATGAGAGTTGATTTCCATTCAGAAGCAATTCATCTCAGTTTCCATTAACCAGGTTGGAGCCTGGTTCAAAATGCAGTTAATTTTATTTATGTGATACTCTTTGGCTTGTGGGTGCCTAAAGAAACATAACTCAAATCATGTTTTAAGAACAAGATATTAAGTAAGCTTCTCAATCCCTCCTGCCCCCAAAAGTGCTAGGGGTAAAAGAAGGGGAGGGTTTAAGTTGGGAATGAAAATCAGCCTTTGATTTTGATGAGAAAATCCATTTGTGATGTATGAAAGGGGGAAGGAAGCAAATCCCATCATTGCATAAAACCTCCATCATTGCCTATCCTTAAAAAGAAGAAAAATTTCTGGAGTTTCTCCTTTATATCAGAGCATAAAGCACGCGTCCAGAAACTATTTACCCTTTCTTCCAGTCACTTGAACCATATGGTGGCTTGATTCCTTTTGAAAGTGAGTTTTGTGCTTTTGTCATAGTTGTCAGAGATATTGGGAAACCACACTGACATCATGTAGTTCTCAACAAGTACTAGGGTGAAGATCTGACTTAGAGGAAAAACTTCTCAAGTGAAATAATCCTGTGGCTAAACCTTCTTGTATGGAGTTAAAGTAAGTCAATTTTCCACCAACTTTTATTTTGTAGAAGATCATACTGTGGAGACACTTTAGTGCAGCAGTAACTACAACAGACCCATGACCAAGGCAGTCTTCATTTTCCCCTCTGTGTGCCTGACTTGAGACAGGCTCCTTTCTTTTCCATAACTGATTCCTCATCTCCCTTTCCTTGTAGCATTTACTTTAAAGAAATATTTAAGTTGTTTCTCTACTCCTTTGAGATATAAACCTTTCAAAGCCTCTTGCCAGTTGTAAAACCCAGGAATGACTTTCTCCAGGACCTCACCCCCATGACCAATGCCCTTAACACAAAGTATTTTTTGAGAGCCACATCCACATTTATGCTCCTTTTTTTCCTTTTTTTAAAAATTGTTGTTCGAGTGTAGTTGTATCTCTTTTCACTCCAATATGGCCCTCCTGCTCCACCCATCCCTGCCTTCCACCCTGGAAACTTCCCCCTTAGGCTTTGTCCCTATGTCTTTCATACATGTTCCTTGATTCACCCTTCCCTATTTTCCCCCATTATCCCTCTCCCCCTCCCCTCTGGTTACTGTCAGTTTGTTCTTAATTTCAATGTTTCTGGTTATATTTTGATTGCTTATTTGTTTTGTTGATTAGGTGAGACCATACCATATGATCTTATGGGTGAGATCGTATGGTATTTGTCTTTCACCACCTGGCTGATTTCACTTAGCATAATGCTCTCCAGATCCATCCATGCTGTTGCATAGGGTAGGAGCTCCTTCTTTCTTTCTGCTGCATAGTATTCCATTGTTTAGATGTACCATGGTTTTTTGATCCATTCATTTACTGATGGGCAGCTAGGTTGGTTCCAGCACTTGGCTATTGTAAACTGTGCTGCTCTGAACATTGAAGTACATAGGTTCTTTTGAACTGGTGTTTCAGCATTCTTAGGGTATAATCCCAGCTGTGGAACTGCTGGGTCAAAAGGCAGGTCCATTTTTAGTTTTCTGAGGAAATTCTGTACTGTTTTCCACAGTGGCTGCACCAGTCTGCATTCCCACCAACAGTGCACTAGGGTTCCCTTTCTCTGCAACCTCTACAGCACTAGTTGTTTGTTGCTTTATTTATGATGGCCAGTCTGACCTGTGTGAAGTGGTATCTCGTTGTGGTTTTAATTGCATCTCTCTGATGACTGGCAATGCTGAGCATCCTTTCATACATCTCTGGGCCATCTGTAGGTCCTCCTTGGAGAAGTGTCTGTTCAGGTCCTTTGCTCATTTTTTAATTGGGTTGTTTGTCTTCCTGGAGTGGAGTCATGTGAGTTCTTTATATATTTTGGAGATCAAACCCTTGTCCAAGGTATCATTTGCAAATATATTTTCTCATACAGTTGGTCCCCTTTTCATTTTACTGCTGTTTTCTTTACCCATGCAGAAGCATAAGCTTGTGAACATTTATGCTCCTTAAGAAAGCTCTTAGTAATAACTCTTTAAGAATTACAGCACAGTGGTTTGCTTTCAAACACTATGCTTAGAAATGAAGTCTAAAATCTAATGGCATTGTTTTATCCTGATGTTTGTACATCTCTTTACAACATTGGTTTCTATGGAGGAGGAAGAATCACTAAACCAGCACAGTTTTTATAAAAGTTTTCCTTAGATTTTCCTTCTAGTATGAAAATATTTCTACCCACCCAAATAAAAATTTAAAGTATGCGTTAAAATCAGATTCCCTTCTATTATAAGAATTAGGTACTTGGAATTCAATACTATGTTGAAAAACAGAAAGTATATTGCTACCTGGAAAAAAGTCACCCAACTCTAATAAAGCAGAAGAATGGAAGAAACTGGATATCAAATGTCACATGATATTTGAAATAGAGGACCTCATGAAATATATTTCAGTCATTTATTTGTAAAGAACATCAATATAACACTTAATCTATCTGTATCTCTGAATTAGTAAAACAAGCATAATTGCACTGTCACCTATTTCTAGAGCATTACAGCATGATTAACAGGATAATGGTGGCAGGTTTCTTTGAGAATCTCAGACAGCGGCATTGAGTAAGAAAGTAGTTAGCTAAGCACTGGCAAATACACTCACACACACGCAAATATACACATACTCTGAACATACATGCCTGCATATATGATGAAGTCTGTCTGGCAAAAGTCTAGCCATTGTTGATATAAGGAGAATGGTTTGTACAACAACAATATAACCTGGCAGCCAAGGAGAATGTAGTGGAATGTGCGTGTCTAAACAATGACAACTTCACCATTCTAGTCAGTGAGGGTGGCAGATGCCATCGAGTGAGCATGTGTACTGAGTGGCCATTGCACTCAAAATGACTGAGCGACTAGAGCAATGGATCTGCATCAAATTTTGTGTTAAAGTTGAATATTCCTCCACAGAAACTACTTGGATGATGAAGAAGGTTGTGGCTATGGGCAACTGGTGATATCTAGCTTCATTACAACAATGTGCCCACTCACACGTCATGTCTCAAGCAGAGTTGTTTGGCAAAACGTCAAATCACCCAGGTGTCTCAGCTCCCCTATAGCCCAGATATGGTGCCCTGCAACTTCTGGCTTTTCCCAAAACTACAGTCACATTTGAAAGGGAAGATATTTTAGACTGTCAATAGGATTCTAGAAAATATGACAGGACAGCTGATGACAACTGGGAAAACTATGTGAGGTCCCAAGGTGCCTACTTTGAAGGCATCACTGTCCTATGTACAATGTTTCTTGTTTCTTGCATCTACTTTTATAAATGTCTCTATTTTCATATTACGGGGCTGGATACCTTCTACACAGACCTTGTATATTTGTCATAATGGGTTCTACACGCACCTGTGTTATCTGGGGCAGGGTTTCTCTACCTCAGCACTATTGATATTTTGGGTCAAATAATTTGTGGAAGCTGTCCTGTGCGTGGCAGGATGTTTAGCGACGTCTGTGGTCTCTACCCAGTGAATGCAACTGGATATAATAAAAACAATAAAACATTTTTAAGGTGATAGTTTAAAAGAGATATTTTTTGAAATGATATGGTGACCCAAAAATTTATATTGTAGGGAAAAAAGGACAAGAATAACTTAAATAATTTGGAGTAAAATTTGTAGGGGAATTTCCCTTTTGGTTAGGTTTTTTTTTTTTTTTTTTTTAATTAACGAAGGCAGTATACTATTGGTACAGGAACAGTCAAAAAAGACCAATGAAATACAGTAAAAACCTAGAAACACACATACACACAAGACATCCTAACATTTGTGGAATCTGGGGCAAGGGTATAAATGAAGACTCATATGATATCCTATATGTTTAAATATTTAATAAAGCTAGTGAGCAATGAAATGAAATATGTTTTATCTTGACATCTTACACTTTTACAGTGACCTGGAAAGCAAGGTTTGGATTTATAATTCTTGGATTCTTGGAGTTCTGTGCCAGAGGTGGTGGCACAGGAAAAGCAGGCCTCTAAATCTAATTCCTGCACCTTGGCCTGACCCTGTTTTATTTCTGTTCCCAAAGGTCTCATGCACACACAGGTGTGGATGCCAGATCCTTTGCTTGTACATCCAAGGTCTTTCCCCAGCCCCACAAGACAGCCTTCACTTGGCCAGCCCTCATGCTTATTGCTGGTATGGTCTGCTCTTGGTGGAAATAGATTGTGCAGGCCCTCTAAGTAGTCTGAGAGTTGCTTGGGCAGGAAATTCTGGGATACAGACCATCTATCAGTAGGTAGGTTTAAAAATAGGACATAGGCTCTGAGTGGGAATGACCCTTGCCTTGCCATAGCCTCTCACCATAGGAAGGATATGGCTGGAGAGGGACCAAAGCAGATGTCTAAAGTATGGGTTCTAAGCTAGAGGTTCCTCTTCTTGGAGTCTGTGGGTGGTTCTGCACCAACACATAGGGAAATACTTTTATATGACAAAGGCTTTCAAACCAGTGGGGAAATGTGGGAGCAGACAACAAAGAGTATTGTGATAATTAATTATTTATGTAGAAAAAGCTCTCTGTTCCTTATAGCAGTACAACATAAATTCAAGCAATATTAAATACCAAAATGCTAAAAGCAAAGCTTTAAAACTTTATTTCTTTTTTTTTAAGTGTAAGACAGTAACTATGATCTCAGGGAAGGGAATGTGTAAGACCACAGGGGAAAGTCAGATAGACAGAACCAGAGACATTCACCACAGGTTCATAACTGATACCCTGGTGAGACATTTCAAGGAATATTCAGCTATTCTGCAAACATGCACTAGAATAAAGTTTAAAGTCTCAATTCAAAAAAGAGAAGTCTTAATTTGTTCTAGCGAACAATGTAATTGGTGAGGTTACACTACTGAGGTAAGATTGTCTCTCCAATCTTATATAAATGTCTCTACTTTTATAGGACGATCTGGATGTGATGTCTGGCCGATGTGCCACACAAGCACCTCGTGAGTACGGAAAGTTGCACCACTCACGTAGTGCTTTCTGGGGAGCACAGGGCAGGCCCCAAGCAGACTTTTTTTAAAAAGAGAACCCAAGTCTAATCATGAAAAAACCAAACTCTAATAGAGTGGCATTCTACAAAATAACTGACCAGTAGTCCTCAAACCGTGACGATCATCAAAACAAAGAATGTCTGAGAAACAGTCAGTCAAGCAGAGCATAAGGAAATATGACAAGTTAACTCAATGCAGTCTCCTGGATGGAAGACTGGAATAGAATAAGGATATTACCTAAAAACTAAGGAAATGTGACTTAATGGACTTTAGTTAATAATGATGTACCAATATTGGTTTATTAATTACAACATATATATCATACTAAAAGGTGTTAGTAATAGGTGAAATTGGGTGCAACCGAATTCACCTATTTGGTTCCCATAAAATATAGGACCTCTATATTTTATACTATGTTTGCAATTTTCTGTTAATCTAAAACTATTCTAAAAATAAAGTTTATTAAAAATTTATTTTTTATTGTTGCTCAAGTACAGTTTTCTCCATTTTCCCCATACCACTCTCCCCCTGCCCCTCCCACCCTCAATCCTATCCATCTTTGTTTGACTTTGTCCATGGGTCCTTTATACCTGTTCCTTGATGACCCTTCCCCTTCTTTCCCCATTTTATCTCCCTCCTCCCTACCCTCTGGTTACTGTCACTTTGTTCTTTATTTCCATGTATCTGGTTATATTTTGCTTGCTTGTTTGTTTTGTTGATTAGGTTCCACTTATAGGTGAGATCATGTGGTATTTGTCCCTCACAGCCTGGCTTATTTTACTTAGCATAATGCTCTCCAGTTCCATCTATGTACTAAAACTTTGTACATTCTTTATAAAAATGAAGTATGTGTATTATCATGTCATGTTACATATATATAATATGTATATTGTTAATGGAAATATGTAAATTAAAGAAACATGAATATAAACAAATGGTAAGCCAACTTCAAATCATGTTTATATAGACATAAAACAGATCTTTAAAATTTTAACCAGCAAATTTTTATTAATTTTTAAAATAAAAATAGAAAATGCAAATAAATATTTATTAAATACATTTTGAATATTCACAAAAATCTTTCACTGACTAAAATCGGTGAAATTTGACTGCAAAAGTATACAGTAGTTTGACAAAAACTGAGAAAATGACAAAACTTAGAATTAAACTACTTCCTACTGTGTGTATATTCCTTAAGTTCATAGAGATTATATCTTCCAAAAAGCTGTTTTCGTGAGACAACATTTTATTTGAAGGAAAGTACTGCTTTGTCTTGCTTTGTTTTCATTTCTGCAGTCTCTGCACTCTGCACAGTTTCTGGAGGAATCACTCCAAAACCGCTGAGGGAAGCGATGAGCAGGGCACCTCAGTCACTGTAACACAGATGCGAACAGCTAGCTGTTATGTGCCGGTGGCTACAATGCAGTGCTCTTGGTCACATTAACATTATTCCCATGGACTTAATTGTTTAATATTGTTGTCAAGCTGATCAATTATTAAATATTACTTGTGTTTAAATATAGAGTTTCAAATCATATTTTGTTATAATAGCCAGCTTGTTTTCAGCAATGATTTATCTTTTATAAAGTAGATTAATATTATCTATAATTACCAATAAATGTAATATATATCAGTGGTTCTCAAAAGGGGGTAATCTTGACCCCAAAGGGACATTTAACAAAGTCCACAGATATTTAGGCTTGTCACAAATGGAGGACATTTGTTGCTGTTACCTAGAGGGTTAAAGGGTAGAGATGCTGCTAAACATCCTACGGTGCACATAACAGCTCCTCTCTCTCTCTCTCTCTCTCTCTCTCTCTCTCTCTCTCTCTCTCTCTAACACACGCACAAACACACACTCACACGACTTCTCTTCAGTAAAGTGTCAATAGTGTTGTTTTTGAGAACCTTAATTTATATTGAAGGGAGAGGAAAGACATTCAAAGACTACATAGTAAGCTTGTTCTTCAAAGTGAACAAATGTGTAACAGAAATTATCATCTCCTAGAAGAAGAGGTTCCAGTGCATAGCAAAGTTCTGCATGTTTTTTTTTTTTTTTTTTGACCGGTTGAGGTGCCCCTGTCCTCTTCACTATGCTTTAGGAAATGGGAAGTGGGGTAGATCCTGGTTTAGGCAAACTCTTATCTCTGTAAGATTAGCAGTAAAAAGTTTTTGCCTAGGCTAGAGAAAACTAAGAGCAAGCCTAAAGAATTTGAGTCAAAAGAGAGTTAAAATCCTGCATCTCTTGGCTCTGCAATCTGTAGATATATCATGCAGCTGAAAAAATGTAAGTGCAAGTACATACTTACCAACATTAGGAAATAATCACCTATTGGAGATCTCAGCTTGCAGGAATAAGTCCAGATGCTGCTTCTGAAGAGTACATGAAATTATATATGTACTTTTCCCTTACCTACTTGAACATGAACAAAAACTATTAAATAAGCATGCAAAGCCAGGGCATATAGCTTTAACAAACAGTACCAAATGGGTGGAGTAGGAAATAATTGAAAAATTATGGGAATTATTTATAATCTTGTATGGTCAATGGAAAGACTTTAAGTGTATTAAGGGCCAAATAATAAATTACTTCAGCTGACTTTGCATATTTTCCCATAGCCTATGCAAAAAAAAAGTGAAATTATGCTAATCTAATATGTTATGGTAATCTTAATTTAATTTTAACTGTAAGGGCAAGTAGAAAATGCTGCAGTTTATTTATAACTAACTCTGATGACATTGAATCTGAACTAAAATAATGTTTTCACCTTTAAAAAATTGGTAGGACAAACATGAAATATATCACACTGTAGGAAGAAAGTTAAAAATGTTACTGTGACTACCATGAAATAAAATGTCCACATCCAAAATATGTGAGTAAATATATGTAAATCTCCCAGAACCAGGCCTTCTACACAATGAACACTCTCTAAGTGTGAGCTATTATTATTATTAATTGTAAGGCCCATTACAGCTTTGAATGAAATAAGTATCTTGTAACTAACTGAATGAAGGAGGCATAACTGAATAAAGGAAGCTTAATGAAGAAAGATCCTGGTCCAGAAGGCTTCATGTTGCTGATTCTGAATATTAGGAAATCTATCTGAGGAAAATCTGTCTACATAGAGGAGGAATATATTCTTTTGAGATATCAGTGCCAGCAACAGCAATGCACAATTGCCATTCTTTGTGCTCAGCTAATGTTCTCCAAGCAACCCCTTTTCAGAGTCAGAAAAAGAATAAGTAATCTGAAAGAAACAGAAATCTGAGTAAGAAAAATCAGTGACACATGCCACCTCCCAGCAAGAACAGATGGGATGACAGCTTTTAGCCATGTTGAAACAAATGAAGAAAGAATGTACTGAGCATAATGGATCTGTTGAACATTGCATGGAACCCCACAAAAAGAGTGGCTTAGTTGAAAAGCATTTGTTCTGCTAATGATAACATCAAAACCAAAAACCATCATGGGACCTATAAGAATAAAACTGTAGAATCTTATTAAAGCATACAAAACAAGAGCCCAACAAATGTAGAAGAAAAGAAAATACATACTGAATATAACCATAAATCAGTTAGTAGCAATAAGTACCAAGAGCATAACGATGTTACTGGCGAGTAACATGTAGAACATGTGTAACAAACACAACAACATAGAACATACAACTTACATTGCATTAAAGTTTATTAGAAATGTTTAAAATGTCTAAACATATGAGTTTGTGAACTGTCTCTTTGCTATTAGCTACTAATTTTATTGCATTGTGATCAGAAAACACTATATAAAATTGATTTGTCATAATTTACTGAGACTTGTTCTGTAAACTAGTTCATGATCAATTAATGTGTAAAACAATGGAGACAAGGCATAGTTACAAATACAGTAGATGAAATAACAAGGATAATATTAAAACTTTAATAATTTTTGGTATTTTGAACTGATTCATAACATCAAAGTAGAATCAGCATTTAAAATGTACTTACTTATTAACCAAACATCTAGTTGGATAGATGGATGGACAGACGGACAGATATGTGAGAAAACAAGTAGACTAAAATGTTAATGACAAAATCTAGGTGGTAGGAGTATTCCCTAAAGTTCTGTCAACTTTATTGTTTACTTGAGGGTTTTCATACTAAAGTGCTTGGAAATATTTTCAGACATTTAAGTAGTCATTTTCTCTCATATTTTGGGAGAAAACAGTCCACATCTAATATAAATGAGTCCAGAGAATAATAAAAGTGGGAAAGATACTCAACTCATATAATAAGAGTAGTAAAACCTTTATAATGAAATTGGACAATAGTTAAGTGCTATTAGTGTGACAATTTAGTAGACAGGGACACTCGGCATTAGAGAGTTAAATTACTGGGCCAAAGTTATGCAACTAGAAAATGGTAATATTCAAGACCTGGTATTTCTTACTCCAAAATCAGGCTCTTAACTCTTATATTTTACTTTCCTAATCTCAAATTAGACAATAATATTCTGGCAAATGACGTAAGTGCAAAGGCATTTTGCTAATATTTTAGCACTATTGTACAAAATCTTTCTATTGCACTTTTAATCAGTCTCCCTTCACTTTGCTTTCCCACCCTCAGGCTTTCACGCTCCACTCAGATGCTCAAACCCAAAACCCGGTCAGATCTTCTTTAAAGTCAACTGTCCAAGGAGCTTTTTGCACTCATATTTATCCCAAAAATGTAAATGTGGACTAAATGGTCTTTTCCAGAAGCCCATTGCTGATTTTGTCCCCCCCTTCCCCCAGGAGTGACAAAAATACTTATTACAATGACATATTGTCAGGAAGAACTCCTAGAACCTACCACAAGATCTTGCTTTAAAACACTGCTTTGTACACTGGGGTGAATCAGCTTACAGCTAATTCCAACCTCTGAACAAGGGGGAATACCTGGTTTTCCAACTCTTCCTAGAATTCTTATACATACTGTTTCAGGAATTTAGAAAAATAACTTGAAAGACAGAGCACACTCTTAAATCACCATTTGTTATATTTTTTTCCAAGGGAATAAAAAGTGTGATTAGAAAATGTCAACAGGAAATTTTTAGAAAAACTCCTAATTCACAAGCTGACATTTCTTTACAGAGAAGTTAGAAGATATACTAGTGATGATTGCTTGGATAATTTCAGATATTGTTGCTTTGCCTCTTAGAAGGCACTTAATCATACTCTAATAAAAACGAACAATGTGGAAAAGTCCTTGAGAGCAGGCAATTATGGTGTGATGCATCTTTCAGTTCACACACTGATACTTTGAATGCTTAAAAAGCTACTCCATCAGTCATTCAGATAGCAGGAATGAAAAACAGATGGATTTAGAAGAACAAAAAAAGAGAGAAATGAGGCTCAATATCACTCCTGTGTGAGCAGAGTATGGCATCCCTCCCTGCAGCTCACCAAAGTTCAGGTGCAGCTGGGGACTGATGTCTGAACCTCCAGGAGCCAATCTGTCAGTAAAATAGTCTAACCACATTTTTTAACTGTGATTTACTATAAGTAAATAGTAAGAGGCATTAGAATGATATAAGGAATAAATATGTACAGCTACTCTCACGAAACTCTCTTTTTTTTTCTTTTTAAAATTTTTGTTCAAGTACAGTCGTCTCCTATTCCCACCCACAACTCCCTGTCCCCAGCAATCACAAAACTCTCTCTTATCACCTCAATAACACAAAACATCACCAACAGGAACATCAAGAGGAACTCAAGGCATGCCTGGCCAATTTTTGTGGCCAAAGACACTAAGAATTCCACTAGACCTGAGACTAAACAGTGCAAAGCAAAATTTCTTTTTTTTAAATGCTGCATAATAATCATGGTATGAATGGTTTTACAATGCGCTAAACCATTCACTCTTTGAAGGACATCTGGGTTGTTTCCAATTTTTGTTTTTATTAATAAGCTGCTATAAATATCTGTAGGTAGTTTTGTATCAACATATATTTTCATTTCTCTAGGATAAATGTCCAGGATTGCAATTGCTGGGTTATATGGCAGTTTCATATTCAGTGTTTGCTTGTTTTTTTGTCAAGAAATTGGAAATCTGTCTTCCATACTGGCTGTGCTGCTTATATTTCCACCAACACTGTCTGAGTGATTGGGATTCTCCACACCCTTGGCAGTATTTGCTGTTCTCACTATTCTTTATGTTAGCCTGACAGGTGCGTAGTAATATCTCATGTGGTTTTAATTTACATTTACCTAATGAATAATGCTGTTCAACACCTTTTCCTGTGTTTATTTAACATCTGAATACACTCCTCTTTAAAATGTATATTTACGTGTTTGCCCATTTTCTTTTTTCTCTTTATTTTTTAACACTTTATTGTTTATGCTGTTATAGTTGTCACACTTTTTCCCCCTTGCCCCCGCCACTGAGGCCACCCTTCACTTCCCTAGTTAGTCCCCACACCATTGTCCATGTTCATGTGTCCTTCATATATGCTCTTCAACTTGTCCCTTCACCTTCGTTCAATCAGTCTCCACCTTTCCTCTCCCCTCTTACAGCTCTCAGTCTGTTCATGATTCTAGGCCTCTGGTTCTATTTCACTCATTAGTTTCTTTTATTCATTAGATTCCAGTTACAAGTGAAGTCATATGGTATTTGTCTTTCACTGACTGACTTGTTTCACTTAGTATAATAGTTTCCAGTCCATCCATAATGTCCATCCATTTCTACCTGTTGCATAAGGTAGAAATTCCTGCTTTTTCCTGCTGCATAGTATTCCATTGTGTAAATGTACCACAGTTTCTTTTTTTTCATTATTATACATGTTTAATAAAATTTAAATATAATAACTACTCAAAATATGAAACAGACATCATTACACTTCTAAAGATCTACTAAACTATTGCATTTTTGGCGACTTTAGAATTAAATCCTTAATAAGTTCTTTTTTTTTCTTTTTTTAATTTTAATTGTTATTCAAGTACAGTTTTCTTTCATTTACTCCAATCCCAGTCCATCCCTCCAGTGCTCCCCACCTCCCTCCCATTTCCACCCCTCTTAGTTTTTGTCCATGTGTCCCTTATACTTGTTCCTATAATCCCCTCCCTTTTTCCCTGAAATTCCCTCCCCTCTGGATACTGTCATCCCATTTTCAATTTCAATGTCTTTGGTTATATTTTGCTTGTTTGTTTGTTTAGTTGCTTAGGTTCCTGTAAAGGTGAGATCATATGGTATTTGTCTTTTACCGCCTGGCTTATTTCACTTAGCATAATGCTTTCCAGTTCCATCCATGCTGTTGCATAGGTGTACCACAGTTTCTTAATCCACTCATCTACTGATGGGCAACTAGGCTGTTTCCAAATCTTGAGTTGAAAATAGCACTGCTATGAACATAGAGATGCATATATTCTTTTGAATTGTTGTTTATGGATACTTAGGATATATTTCCAGTGGTGGAATCACTGGGTCAAAAGGCAGTTTCATTTTTAATTTTTTGAGGAAATTCTGTAATGTTTTCCACAGTGGCTGCACCAGTCTGCATTCCCTCCAATAGTGCACTAGGGTTCCCTTTTCTCCACATCCTCACCAGCACTTTCTTGTTGATTTTTTTATGATAACCATTCTGACCTGTGTGAAGTGGTATCTCATTGTGGTTTTAATTTGCATCTCTCCGATGGCTAGTGATGTTGACCATTTTTTCATGTGTCTATAGGCTATCTGTAAGTCCACTGTGGAGAAGTATCTATTCAGGTCCTTAGCCCCTTTTTATTGGGTTGTTTGCTTTGATGTTGAGTCATATAAGTTCTTTATATATTTTGGAAACTAACCCCTTATTAAATGTATTATTGGCAAATATGTTCTTCCATACAATGGGTTTCCTTTTCATTTTCTTGATAGTTTCTTTTGAAAAAGCTTTTTAGTTTGATGTAGTTACATGTTTCTTTTTTCTTTTGTTTCCCTTGCATGAGGAGAAACATCAGCGATAACATTTCTGTGAAAGATGTGTGAGATTTTACTGCCTATGTTTTCTTCTAGAATTTATATGGTTTCACAACTTACATTAAAGTCTTCAATCCATTTTGAGTGTATTCTCTGTGGTGTAAGAAGGTAGTCTACTATCAATTTTTTTTGCATGTACCTGTCCAATTTTCCCAACACTATTTATTGAAGAGACTATCTTTACTCCACTGCATACTCTTGCTTCCTATGTCAGATGTTAATTGACCATAAAGGCATGGGTTTGTTTCTGGGATCTCTGTTTTGTTTCATTGATCTATATGCTTGTTCCTATGCCAATTCCTGGCTGTTTTGACTACAGTGGTCTTGTAGTATAGTTTGATCTCAGGTGTGATACCTCCAACTGTGTTCTTTCTTCAGAGAGCTGAAGCTATTTGGTGCCTTTTTTGGCTCCATATAAATTTTTGGAATATTTGTTCTAGATCTGTGAAATATGTCACGGGTATTTTAATGTGGATTGCATTAAATCTATAAGTTGTTTAGATAATATGGACATTTTAATAATGTTAATTCTTCAAATCCATGGTGAAATTTATTCCTAGGTAACTTTTTTTTCCCTGCAGTAGTGAGATAGTTTTCTTATTTTTTCTTTTGGGTAATTCATTACTTGTGTATAAAAATGCCACCAATTTCTGAAATCAATTTTGTATTTTGATACTTCACCAATTTATTTGTTAGCTCTAACAGTTTTTTGGTGGAGTCTTGGGGTTTTCTATGTACAATATCACGTCATCTGCTAATAATGATAGATTTACTTCCTTCTTTCCAATTTGGATGCTTTTTATTTCTTTTTTGTGTCTGAATTCTGCGGGTAGGAATTTCATTACTTTGTTGAATCAGAATGGTGAAAGCAGACATCCATATGTTGTTCCTGATCTTAAGGGAAATGCTTTTTGTTTTTGCTGATTGAGTGTGATGTTGCTGTAGATTTTTTGGATGTGGCCCTTATATATTGAGGTATGCTTATTCTATTTCCACTTTGGTGAGTTTTTGCTGAGTTTTTATCATAAATGGGTGTTGCATTTTATCAAAAGCTTTTTCTGCATCTATTGATATGATCAGGTTATTTTTGTTTTTCATTTGTTGATGTAATGTATCACATTTATTGATTGTGAATATTGTAGCATCCTTGCTTCCCTGGAATAAATCCCACATGATTGTGTTGTATGATTTTTTTCCATTTATTTTATTTTATTTTATTGTTGTTCAAGTACAGTTGTGTGCCTTTTCCCACTACCTCTCCCCACCAACCCCAGCCACCCCACTTCCCTCCCCTGATTCCACCTGCCTTGGTTTTCTCCACATTATGTCATAGTTGTTCCTGAAAACCCTTCACCCTTTCTCCCCATTATCCCCTCCCATCTCCCTTCTAGTTGCTGTCTTTTTGTTCTTAATTTCAATATCTCTGGTTACATTTTGCTTGCTTGTTTGTTTTGTTGATTAGGTTAGTGTATTGCTGGATCTGCTTTACTGACAATTTGTTGAGGATTCTAGCATCTATGTTCATCAGAGATATTGGCCTGTAATTTTCTTTCTTTTCTGTGTCTTTACTTTGTTTAGGATAATACTGGCCTCATAAAAAGTGTTTGGAAGTCTTCCTTTTTTTTTTGAGTTTTTGGGAATATTTTGAGAAGGATGGGTGTTAGTTCTTTGAACGAATGGTAAAATTCTCCTGTGAAGCCATCTGGTCCAGGACTTTTGTGTGCCAAGAATGTTTTTTATTACTGCTTCAATTTCACTAGTTGTTATCAGCCTATTCAGATGTTCTGCTTCTTCCTGATTCAGTTTTGGAAGATTATATGTTTCTAGAAATTTATACATTTCTTCCAGGTTGTAAATTTCTTA